>CM059594.1:18979623-18985367 GCA_030378345.1 Podosphaera fusca | reverse complement strand
TGGTATACCACTCTAGGCGCACTGACTTGGTTCTCGTTTGGGTGGACCTCATCATATGTGATCCCAATTTAGCCCAGAGGAGCTCTGGATTCTGTCTTGCTCTCTGAACTGTTGAGATGGCATTCGCTTCCACAATATCTTTCAGATTCTGGCAACTGAGGCCTCCTTTAGACAACCCTGCTATTGCGTGGCCTCTTGGAATTAGCCCCTGTTTCCTATTGTTCCATATCATAGCCCAGTAGGTGTTTTCTACCTTTGTCCTGTCTCGTGCCAAGAGTGGGATAAATTTTAGAAAGTACCTAGGCACTGACATTATTAGCGTATTTGCGATTAGAATCCTTCCCTTCAGCGAGAGTCTGGCTTTCAGCCATGTCCTCTTAGTTGTCGAGATCCTTTCTATAACTTTCTCCCAGACCATATTGTGCCCCGTACTTAGGGGTCCCCCAATTGGTATGCCCAGGTATGTGTAATGGTCAGTTTCCTTCAGGATCTCTGCATCTTGGAAGCTTGGGGGTTCAGTCATCCCCAGTGGCAGCACCTTTGATTTATGCCAGTTGACCTTCTGTCCAAGTGCTCTCTCAAACTTTCCAAATATACTAGAGATTTCAGTGGATTCATCTTGGCTTTGGATATAGACTACTGTGTCATCAGCAAAGAGTAGCACAGTCATCAAGCATTCACCATTGATCCTCAGGCCTTCCAGTCTGGGTGAGGCCATAAGTGTGCGTGCTACCACTTCTATGATGATTAGGTATAGCATACAGCTCAATGGGTCCCCTTGATGTACTCCCCTCTGTCTATGTATCCTTGGCCCCTTGACTCCATTGACTATAGGTATAATTGTTGCTCCATCATAGCAATTTTTTATACACGTTATTAGTTTCATTGGGAAGCCCACATGTTCCATTGTGGCCCACAATCCTTCTTGGTCTACAAGGTCATAACCTTTCTCTAGGTCCAGAAATAGTAGAGCACCACCTCTGGCTTCTGGGGTACCTAGGTAATCAGTTATTAGTTGTACCAATCTAATGTTATCATCAATCAGCCTGCCTTTCAGAAAAGCTCCCTGGTGCGAGCCTATAATGTTTTGCAGGACCGTTGCTATCCTTGCTGCTAGTATCCCACTATAGACTTTGTAGTCTACATTTAGCATAATTAAGGGCCTATAGTTAGAGCATTCTCTCTTGTCTCCTTTTTTGTAGAGAACCGAGAGGCAACCCTCAAGCCATGTTTCATTGATTTTCCCGCCTTGCAACGCCCTGTTGCACTCGGCTGTCAGCCTAGTTATAACTGGGTGGTAGCTTGGCTGGGAGACATTAGACCTTGGTAAGAAGGACCTGTAGAACTCTCCAGGTAGCCCATCTAGTCCTGGGGTTTTGCCGTACCCCAGGTTTCGAATGGCTTTACACACCTCTGCCTCAGTTATGCTTTGGCATAGTTGTCTTCCTTCTTCTTGTGTCACCTTTGTACTCCAATTATTCAGCATACATTCCAGCGTCTTTTGGCACCTGTTTTTCTTCTGGTACAGCGGTCCCCAGAATTCTGATACAGCGTTTGCTATTTCTGCAGGTTCCCATGTCTCGTTACCCTCTCTGTTGAAGAGTGACTCGATTCTGTTCGGTGCATATTCCTTCATTTTACTGAAGAACCACTTACTTGGTCTTTCGTCTAGTAACCCATGTTTGGCTCTGACTTTGTATGTAAAATCCAAGGTATCCTGTTGAGCCGCCAGGCGTTCCCTCAGGTTCAAGTGCTTAAGTTTCCTTAGCACATTTACTTCTGTGAGATCCTTATTGCGTCTCTTTATATTTGTCCGCTGTCTTCTGATTCCTAGGATCTTCCTTCTAGTGCTAGATTGCACAAGTTTGGAGGCATCCTTTAGTGTCTGCGCTGCTTCCGCCTTCATCTCTGGCCAGTCCTTCTCTGGGATACTTTGCATTGATTTCTTCACCAGAGGGTGTTTCAAGATTAGGGGATTCAGACGCCATCTTCCGCTTACTCTTTGCCTCTCTGTTACTACTACAGTCAAGATGACTGCTCTGTGATCAGATGCGACTGGAGGAGCCCACATTTCAACTTTCGAGATTTTTTCTTTCCAGTTCATAGAGAGGTAAAACCTGTCTATTCTGGACGCTCCTTGGAAGGAGTTCCAATGACTGAAGTCAATCTTCCCTTCTGGGTCCTCATCCATCGCATCCGCTAGTGTGCTACTGGTATCACCCAGGCTTTCTAGTAGTTGGCTGAATAAGTCCCTAATTTCATACGACGGAAGCCTCTGAGACGTTCTGTCCTGAGTTCTCAGGGTTTGATTAAAATCTCCCCCTATTATTTGGCATTCTACAGTAGCTTGGGCTAGCTCCTGGATTGCATTTTTGACCCACACACTACCCACTGTGCAGTGCTTGCTGGGCAATATATATTTGCTATGGTTATTGGCATTTCATAAAGTAAGATTTCAGTTACCAATAGGCGACCGTCCTCATCACTTAATACTACTCCATCACCATATTCAATGCTGAATTTTGCTGCCTTCGTGTTCACCAGTGTGCATACTCCCCCAGTTGAGGTTGAAGGGCTGCAAAATCTTATATCTAGCATTGGAAAGATTTGAAGACAGCTCTCAAAGTCTTTCTTAGCCATTCTTGCCTCCTGTAGCAGAAGTATCGATATTTTGTTGATAATCACCCAGTTGCATAAGGTGATCAGCCTGTTGGGATTGAGGGAGGAACAGTTAAGAGTCACAATAATGGGATTCATGATGTCAACGAAGGGTATAAAATTGGTGCCTCTTATCAAATTTATTGAGCTGAGTTATGAGATGTTGATTTTTTTTTTTTTTTTTTTTTAAGAAGAAAGATGAGAGTTGCTAATTAAAAAAAGAAAAAGAAGTTAAAATACATGAGGAGAGCCGCCCTTTATATAGGCCGTCTCTCAATTCGATTACATAATTCCGGATACGTCGGTGAGTCAGATATGGTCGCACACGCGGCCGTTCCTTCCTCATGTGATGCATCGCAGATTTCACATTTTTTTCCCCCTTCTCACTGCTTTAAAGCGCGTGATGAAACCGGATTTCTCCCCCAACTCAAAAGAGAACAGGTTTTGGCTCTTCTCAAAGACTAAGAGCTTCGCCTCCAGCACTAATCCCTTGTTGAGTCGTCTCCCCATCCAGTATTTTTCCTCAGGGAATTTTTCTTCGACAAGCTGCTGCAGTTTGAGCTCGCTCTTTGGCCCTGCATGCAGAGTCAGGTAGGCCTTCGGACCGTCCTTTATGTGTGGTATTAGTTCCACAGTAACGTCCTTCTTCAGGTTACCTCCTGCCCTGAAGGTTACCTGCTTACCTGCGAGCTCGTTTGCTTGCTCCGGCGTGTCGAATCTAATATAGGTTAACATGCAAAACATCAAGAAACATTTGTGGGTTGGTTTACCTAAGAAACCAGTGGGATTTGCTTAGGGTTCCGAGTGCCACCCCAAATCTGGAAGCACCTGAGGAGAACAGCGCCTCCGAGAGTTTGACATCTGTCATGCTGTCCCGGAGTTCAAACGGCGGTTTTATGACCAGGTAGCACCCATTGTCAAAGTCCGTGTCGTCTTCGTAGCGCCTTTTTGTAGGCACATCCTTAGGCATTCCTACATCATTTACTTTTGAATTTTTTGGGCCCTCCCCTCTGGCCACTTCTTTCCCCTTGCTCCTTTTTCCAGATTCTTCCTCAGTGCCCTCTTTGTTCCCACTCCCACGAGTGTTGGGATTCTGGTTTGTTGGCTTGGGTCCGGTCGTGCCTTTGGTTGCCCGATTCTTTGGTCTCCTTGGTTTTTTCCTCCCCCCTATCCCTGTTTCGGGGGGGTTTTCTACTAATTAGTAGGGAGAGCATAGATATGGAATCAGGTACTTACTTCCGTCTTTCAGTGTGGTGATCTTGGCCGCTTGCCCCGCAGGGTTCGCAGTTATCTCCACCTCACCAAAAGGGTCCGCCAGACACTCTGGTTCCGCTGTGACAAAGATAGTGTCAACTTGAGTACTCCTGACATTGCTGCCAGGCTCTTTCCAGCCCTCACTCATTTCAACATCTACCTGCTGGCACCAACACTTAAGCATTAATTACTTTAAGGATCGGACGGGGGAGCTAACCTCGTCATCTATCTCCATCTCACTTATATTTTGCCTCTGAAGACTTTCATCCTCTTTGGCTTCACTTTCCCCTCTTCCAAGTTTTTTCAAGAGCTCTTTCTTCACCGGCTCCACGGGTGGTACGCGCTCAGAGATTTTACTCTCTGACCGTCGCAGAGGCACAATCCTGGTTTCTCTGGGCTTGCTTGTTGCAGAGGAGTCACCCTCCACAACTCTGCTACCCTCGTCCCTCGACACAAGTACACTCCTCAGCACGGTTCGCTTCTTCTTTCTCTCGGCGGGCAACTTGTTTGATGGCGGTCTTTTGCCATCACTCTTTCCCAATCCTTCCGGTGCAGAATCCATCTCAGCAGATGAATGGCTCCTATTTTGCATCTCTTAGTTATATTCAAGGAGTTCGGCGAGTACCTACTATTCCTTGTATACTTTCCAGGGTCGCGACGAGGACGCGGATGCTTCAACTCAATCTCAAAATTTCCTTACAGTACTACATTCAGATTCAGCCAGCACCCACATAATGTCTGTATGATTCCGTGTAAAGAAATAAAGAAAATTACAAATGAGAATGGGAGTTTCCTCACTTGAGAGAGCCACTTGAGACCCCAACTTTAATATACGCTATTGGAGCTGGAATTACCGCGGCTGCTGGCACCAGACTTGCCCTCCAATTGTTCCTCGTTAAGGGATTTAAATTGTACTCATTCCAATTACAAGACCCAAAAGAGCCCTGTATCAGTATTTATTGTCACTACCTCCCCGTGTCGGGATTGGGTAATTTGCGCGCCTGCTGCCTTCCTTGGATGTGGTAGCCGTTTCTCAGGCTCCCTCTCCGGAATAGAACCCTAATTCCCCGTTACCCGTTGAAACCATGGTAGTCCAATACACTACCATCGAAAGTTGATAGGGCAGAAATTTGAATGAACCATCGCCGGCACAAGGCCATGCGATTCGTTAAGTTATTGTGAATCACCAAGGAGCCCCAAAGGGCATTGGTTTTTTATCTAATAAATACACCCCTTCCGAAGTCGGGGCTTTTAGCATGTATTAGCTCTAGAATTACCACGGTTATCCAAGTAGTAAGGTACTATCAAATAAACAATAACTGATTTAATGAGCCATTCGCAGTTTCACGGTATAACTTGCTTATACTTAGACATGCATGGCTTAATCTTTGAGACAAGCATATGACTACTGGCAGAATCAACCAGGTAACTATCGTGCCGGGAGAGCACGCCCTCCCGAGCGCCCTGCACGCAGGGCTGAGTAGTTCACTGAAAGGCGCGTAGTCAGGCGGACCCGACGCGGCGCGGCCGGCAGGGCGGAGGAGCTACGCTCACCGCACCCCACCCACCATCCATGTGCCCCCACTGAGTTTCCCACCGAGCGGTCCGCCGCACCACGAGTCACACCACGAGGCGGTCATCGCGTGCGCCATGCGCCCAGCAAGAGGAGGAGACCTCGGCTGCGTCACGTCCGGAGACGGCTACCAGCGTTGGCTTTCCCCCGAGTGTCTTAGGGTCAGGGTAGCCATCGGCCAATGATCCACAGACTCCAACGTTGCCCGCCAGCCAGGCTGACGGGACGTCGGGTGTGTCCCCAGCGCAGTATCCCACAG
>CM059594.1:18955714-18957023 GCA_030378345.1 Podosphaera fusca | reverse complement strand
TTGGCGGGCGCGGCGAGGGTAGGCCGGGTGTGTGCGCACGGGCCAGTCGCGAGGCCGCTCGAGGGTAGGGGCAGCGTATCCTGCCCGCTAGACCACCTCCCCAGAGGGGGGCCGCGGACGCTGGGGCGCTGGGGAGAGGGGCAGCATCGGCCGCAGGCCTCCCCTCACCCACGGGACCCGCCTCCCAGGCCGCGGGACGGTGTCGAGACGGCAGGCAGGCTCTGGTATCCTGGATGTGTGGCAGGAACCCGCTCTGGCGCTCTCAGGTTCAGGTCTGGCAGATGGGGCTGTGGGGCGCTGCCTCGCGCTTCGGAAGCCGGTCGGCCGGTGCCTGTCCCCCCGTCCCCTCTCTCGGGCGCTGGCCGGCCGTCCCACCATCTCCGTGCCGCTTCGGCCGGTCGGGCAGCCAGCTGTGGCTCTGCCGCCGTGCCTGCCGCCTTGGAGAGCTCTGCCCCGGCGCGGGGGGCGCACCGCGGGCAAGTCCCCGGCGAGCGCGCCTGCCCCGACTCGTGTGGGAGCCAGTGCGACGCACGATGTCGAACGCACTCACAAACATTTGTCGGAAAAATCGGTTGCCGCAAAATGTCTGTGCACGTCGCGCGCTGACCACAACGGTGGCGAGGGGTCTGTACAAGAGGGAACCGGCACTGCCGCCCTCTGGCGTCTCTTGTGGGAGACGTGTGTACCGTAGTCGCCTGCGACTCGTTCTCAACTCGACCTGGTACGGGGCCTTGGGCGCCGGCTGGGTAGAGGCGACGACAGTTGCGCTGTGTGGCCCTGGCCAGCTGTACTCCTGTGGGATACTGCGCTGGGGACACACCCGACGTCCCGTCAGCCTGGCTGGCGGGCAACGTTGGAGTCTGTGGATCATTGGCCGATGGCTACCCTGACCCTAAGACACTCGGGGGAAAGCCAACGCTGGTAGCCGTCTCCGGACGTGACGCAGCCGAGGTCTCCTCCTCTTGCTGGGCGCATGGCGCACGCGATGACCGCCTCGTGGTGTGACTCGTGGTGCGGCGGACCGCTCGGTGGGAAACTCAGTGGGGGCACATGGATGGTGGGTGGGGTGCGGTGAGCGTAGCTCCTCCGCCCTGCCGGCCGCGCCGCGTCGGGTCCGCCTGACTACGCGCCTTTCAGTGAACTACTCAGCCCTGCGTGCAGGGCGCTCGGGAGGGCGTGCTCTCCCGGCACGATAGTTACCTGGTTGATTCTGCCAGTAGTCATATGCTTGTCTCAAAGATTAAGCCATGCATGTCTAAGTATAAGCAAGTTATACCGTGAAACTGCGAATGGCTCATTAAATCAGTTA
>CM059594.1:18909700-18914700 GCA_030378345.1 Podosphaera fusca | reverse complement strand
TCGTTAGTTGCGCTATATAAATAATTTAGTGATCAAAAAAAATTAATTATTAAGTGGCCTACTTGGTTGGCGTCCAAGTGAGAAACTTTTGATCATTTCTGGGATCCTTGTCTAGTTGAATTAGTAATGATGCATGAGTGATCAAAGTCATGTGTGGGATTATCGACCTAAAATAGAATCGTTTAAAATTATTTTTAATGAGAAAATTGTCGGGTCACGTGATTTAACTATTCATAGTGGATGGCTGACTGGTATGACTGCCGGAGTATGGGAACATGCAATGATTGCAGTGTCGGAGTGTGGGAGTGGATCGCCGACTTCAATAAAAGAATTAATAATGTTTTTATATATACCATCCAGCGCTCGCTTAATAAATTATTTTTTTTTTTGATGTTGGCTTAGCTAATAGTTTATTATAGCGCGTAAAAATTTGCTTCACTGAAGGAGAATTCTCTGACATTAAGAACAAAGACGATAACAGAAGGATTTACTGTGAGTGGCTGCCCCCGCAAAATTTGCTAACCAGTTGTTAGTGAATAGTGGAAGCAGAGGATAAGCGATCCATCTGGGTAGTGTCTCTGGGATTCCCAAAGCCCATAAATAGGGCTGAGTATCCCTCCTTAGTTGTCAAACAACGACTAAAATTACTTTGGAAGTGAGTGGTCCCCCCAACTCCCTCCACCTCCGCGTGGTGACTGATGGGTAATGCTAAGAGAGGGCGAATAGCGGTTCTGAACGTTTCCAACATTGAATTAAGATGCCGAAAGCTCCTAAAGACAGGCGGGATAGGAAATTGAAAGCGAGGATGGGCAGATCCGAAACAGAGGTGAGGGCGCGTTAATCTAAGAGGTATATTGTGTTGATGTCCAAATAGCAGCAAACGGCGCATGAAGAAAGGAGGCAAGTCCCGGCTGCCGTCATAAATGAACCTCCTCCTATCTTACCACGGGCGAAGACCACGCAAGGCGCACAACGAGCACCACGAGCTCCGGATGGCACTGGTCAGAGCGCGAAGAAGCAAGGCAGTGGGCCAAAACTCGCGCCCACCTCGACCCGAATGACGAAAGAAACAAAGCAGCAACTGGAGGCAAGTGGAAGAGCTCTGTTTGCGGCCTTACCCCGAAGCTTTCGGCATAACCGCAGTGCTGGACACACGTCCCTCAGATACTGGCTCTTACACTCGCTGAGACTGGCTGGACACCGTGGAATCCAAACAAGCGGCGATAGCTTCTATGCCCTGACCTTCGAAGATACAGAAAGTCGGGATGCGGCAATAGCGCGGATAAAACGACACCAGTTCAAGTGGGAGGGGAAGACAGTGCCTCTACAGATCAATGCCTTTGGGGAGACAGTCACGGACGCCCCAGTGATCTGGACCATTCGTACGAATCTTGTAGCGACGGGTCAGGAAGTGTTGTTCGGGATTGTTAAGGCAATCACAGAGCTCGACTCGACGTTCCAAACCACAATTGAGGTGCGAGAAAAGATGGAAGGGAGTGTGGGTACTGGAAGTTGGGCCATACGGTTCAGCAAGCGTCCGCCGGCGTTCGTGAAACATGTGGAAGTCGGGAACCAAAGGTTCTTGACATCGCAGGAACCCCCGAACACATGTCGCTTCTGTGGAGGCAACGGACATGACATCTTTCAGTGTCAATCAACTGACGCTGCATTTCGTGTGGGAGAGGAAAGCTTCGGTGCGACAACGGGGTATATTGATGAGGACATGGAGACTGAGGGACCTGGGGAAGGGGGAGTAGGCCAAACAGCTAGCTCATCGTCACCATGATTGGGTGTTGGAGGGAGGTTTTTATGTAAATAAAGACTAACTGTAATTCTAGTACGTTTTCCTAAGTAATTCAATCTCAATGCGTATCTCCTCCATCAATATTAAAGGAGGGGGAGAGGTAGCAAAGATAAGAGAAGTAATTACCTATTTATCGGATCTTAAGATAGATGTAGTGGTGCTGTGTGAAACTCATTTTACGGATCAATTGGTGACAAGGTATAAGCAGCGTTGGCCACAACTGGGGTGGTTCTCTTCCCCAGGGCAGCCAAACGCGCGTGGTGTCGCCCTTATCGTGCTCAATCCGGAGAAAGTGCCTGTACAGGAGGTCAACCTCTTGGAGAAAGATGCAGAAGGCCGAATATTGGGGGTGGAGTTGCGGGCAGATGGCGGAAAATTAGTCAGGATACTGTGCGTGTATGCGCCAAACGTGGAAACGGAAATCGTCCGGTTTTATCATCAATTGATCCCAGTGGTGACCAAAGGTTATGATCTAGTATTGGGGGATTTTAATGCGTGTTCTGACCCAATTGATCGTAATCCAGCACGGGAGGAGGATAACCGCGTTAGAGAGGCCCCTTGCGGGAACGTTTTCTGAGCATAATTATGTGGATGGATGGCGATGTATAAATCCAGAGGGTCGGGCCTTTACTTATTGGAGCGCGAACATAATGGCCTCCGCCAGTCGTCTAGACCGCATATACATCAAACCACAAAACCTTTGGAAATGTGCGCAGTGGGACATCGTCCAAACACCTTCGTGGACTGATCATGCAATGGTGCAGGTGGACTACTGGGTGGGCGGAAGAACGAAGAGGGGTCGGGGACAGTGGTACATGAATGTGCATCTCTTAAATCACGTTAGCATGAGGACAAGGCTACTGGAAGTCATTACCAAGTATATGCGACGATTGAGAGTTCTTGCGGGTCCGTCAGATGCTGAGGGTTTGTACGCGCCGAACTGGCGAAACGCGAGCAAGATCGTGGTGGTTTTTGATCAATTTCACGCCGAAATTCGACGCGTCGCGATGTCAACGCAGAAAGCGTTGGCCCACAACAACACGCGGCTAAAAATTAAGCTGGAGAAGAGGATCAAGAAGAATGATGCACTAGAACGGACACGGCTGACGGCACATCGCAGTAAGCGCGCTCGAGCAAGACTGACGGCCCTTATGGAAGTCCAGGACAAACGACGCGCCTTGTTAGCACAAGCTAAATGGCTGGGGGTGAGCAATAGCGAGCCTGGGGATTTTTGGTCACTGGGTAAAGGGCCTAAGGCGGGGCGAGATATAATCGGATTGAAAGACGTGAATGGTAAGATCCGAAAGCACCCTCAGCAGATGTTGACAATCGCCGCAGACTTCTATCGCTCCCTGTACTCACAGAGGGACACCAACGAGGGGAGTCAAGAACGATTGTTAAGAAATATCAAGCAGGGCGATTTCTCGAACACAACGGGGCCCGTATCCAGGGGCGAAGTCCTGCGGATAATGAAGAACTGGAAGGTGGGGAGTGTCCCAGGTCCTGGCGGTATACCTTATGACTTTTACAAAGTGTATCAGGGGGAGGGCGACGGGACGTTTGACCTTATTGAGGGACTTAGGGTGGTGATGACCATATTAATCCAGCCAACCCTGTATCATGTGTATATTCCCGCGCAATGGACGTTGGGTACAATAAAGCTTTTGTGGAAGAAAGGGGAGGCTACAGAGATACGCAACTATCGCCCCCTCTCGATGACTGAAGCAATGTACAAGATGTTTACGGCGGTTATAAATAACAGGTTGCTGGAGCCCTTTAGTTACTGTATCGGAGAGCACCAAGCCGGGTTTTTGCCGAACCGATCTTATTTTGATCATATAAAGCATACACAGACTCTGATTGATTTCGCGAAGATAAAGGAGCGGTCCCTTTTCGTATGCTTAGTGGACCAAGAGAAGGCGTATGACAGAGTGGATCATGAATTCCTTTGGATGGTCCTAAGTCGTTTTGGCGTCCCGGAGGATTTAATACTAAGCATTAGAGGGTGCTACTTAAACGCGCAATCTGTGGTATCTATCAACAACTTTATATCGGAGCCCTTCCCAGTGAAATCTGGAGTAAGGCAGGGGGATCCCCTCTCTTGTTTGCTATTTGATGCGGTAATAGAGACTCTGGCCCTACAACTATTGAGCTGCCAGGGTCTGGAAGGAATCATGGATGATAGCGGCCGCCGGCATGTGCTGAATATGTATGCAGACGACACCGCGATCTTCTTATCCTCCCTTAAACAATGGCGATATTTTTATGCTGTATATGGTGTATATGCTAAGGCGTCAGGAGCTGCCCTCAATGTAGCAAAAACTAAGTTGGTTAATTGCAATGTGAGTGACGCCCCGATTATTTATCAGGGAGTTAGCATCACGGATGTAGGAACTTACCTGGGTACCCCCATCGGACCAGGGGCAGACCTACCTGGCTTCTGGCGTAAGCTGCATGACACGATTAAATACTGCATTACTCGATGGGAACGTTTTTTCTTCTCCTACCGGCAAAAGGTGTCAATAGCGACGACGGCCCTGGAGAGTATGTTGTGGTATTTCTTACGGGTCATGCCGGCAAGACATAGTGACATTGACCCCATACAAAGAACGATTTTACGGTTTATTTGGGGATGTCCGGCTGGGAGCAGATTGGTTGGGCCTATCAAGAATGACTTCATTTACCGGCCGGTGGACCAGGGGGGCTTGGGGCTGATCAAAATTGAGACTATGCGAAGGTCTTTGGGGATGTATTGGGTTCAACGATTGGAGTTAGCCTTCAATATGAGTCCGGACCGGCGGCCAGCATGGTATGATCTCATTGTAGCAATTTTGACCCATAATTCGCCGCAGAGGGTAAAACCACTGATAACCAAACCTTGGTGCCAGGTTTGGCAGGCTAAGTCCCGCAGACCCCCTCCATCGGTAGACCACTTCCTGCAGATGTGGGACGTGAAATCCTCATGCATCCCACCTACAACGATAACTGAACTTGCGGCAACAGAGTTCTGGTTACACCCCATCTTTAACAAGGGACGGGCGTCGTTAAAATGGGGTGCACCTGTTTGGAAAGATCTTTTATTTGGAACATCGGATATTCCTCCATCGAGGACGCTGGGGGATTTATGGGCCTTAACAAAAGGGTCAGCCGGGATTTCACAGAGTCAGCGGGCTACGGCCCTACGACTCTTAGGCAA
>CM059594.1:18897200-18902200 GCA_030378345.1 Podosphaera fusca | reverse complement strand
GTAATTGGAATGAGTACAATTTAAATCCCTTAACGAGGAACAATTGGAGGGCAAGTCTGGTGCCAGCAGCCGCGGTAATTCCAGCTCCAATAGCGTATATTAAAGTTGTTGCAGTTAAAAAGCTCGTAGTTGAACCTTGGGCCTGGCTGGCCGGTCCGCCTCATCGCGTGCACTGGTCCGGCCGGGCCTTTCCTCCTGGAGAGCCGCATGCCCTTCGCTGGGTGTGTCGGGGAACCAGGACTTTTACTTTGAAAAAATTAGAGTGTTCAAAGCAGGCCTATGCTCGAATACATTAGCATGGAATAATAGAATAGGACGTGTGGTTCTATTTTGTTGGTTTCTAGGACCGCCGTAATGATTAATAGGGATAGTCGGGGGCATCAGTATTCAATTGTCAGAGGTGAAATTCTTGGATTTATTGAAGACTAACTACTGCGAAAGCATTTGCCAAGGATGTTTTCATTAATCAAGAACGAAAGTTAGGGGATCGAAGACGATCAGATACCGTCGTCGGTAGGTAACGTACCTAGTGTTTTGAGAGATCTTGACTGATATAAATTAGACTTCCTAACTTTTACATATCCTAGGTTTTAGGTCTAACTTTAAAGAAAATCAATCAAAAACTACCTCTCAAACGTACTTAAGGTAAGTTATGCTCACACCTCCTCGTGGTTACCGGCGGACTTAGACTAAGATGAGCATTGACAAGCGGTGATCGTCTTCGAAACCATGACAAACAAGCAGGATCATGATGTAGTTAAAGATGGTGGCCACCGGGGCAAAGGGGAACGACGGGCGAGGAAAGAACGGTTTAATGTACAGATACGGCGGGCAAAGGAGAATATGGAGCCAGATGTGGTACCAGAAGTTCCAACCCAGCCAAAATCAGATACACCAAAAACCTGGTCCCACGGACACTAGGATTTCCTCGGAACTGAAGGACAGATTAACCGCATCTAACCGTGCTATATATGTGGCGCTCCCAAAAGTTGTTAGGAAAAGGAGGAATGCAGCATTTAACCAACTCCGAGGTTTTCTTGGAGCTCAAAGTTTTCGGGGTTTGAAGCAAATTTGTCAATCAGGTAAAGCGTTCTATGCACTAGTTTTCGACACTAGCGAGCATAAGGATAGAGCTGTGAACAAATTTGCAAAACTGAAATACAAATTTGAGGGGGTATCTGCGAAACTTATTGCCTATAGCTTTGGAAACCCACAAGCCAAGAATAATGTGGTCTGGCAAGTGGGAACGGACCCTCTAGTAACTGGACCTGAACTGGTAGATGCTATCATCAACCATGTGAAGACCCTCGACTCGAGTCTGACTACTCAATTTGAGATCCGCCCTATCCTCGATAGCGATTTTGAGACAGGGAGATGGGGAGTAAAATTTAACGGGCCAGCGCCGACCCAATTCCGCAAACAATTACATGTGGGAACAGCTAAACTGTATATTACACAAGAACCGTTTAGTATATGTAGATTCTGTGGAAACGGTGGGCATAACCTGTTTGATTGTACCATCAAGTCGGACAAGGAACTGGGGAAACAGTGCTTTCTGGGTGGGGTGAATATGGAACCTACGGTGCTGGACCACGAGATGGAGGAGGCTGGAGACTCTGGGCCTGATGCTGAGTAGTTGGTGGGACCCTCCCGTCGAGAATTTCTTTTTCTCTTTTGTCCAGTGTTAAATTTGTGTGTATTTATGAAGCTAATCTTGTCACAGATTTTCATCCTGTAACTTAAAAGATCATTATTACCTGCAAAAATGAAATTACTTTCTCTTAATGTAAAAGGAGTTGGTGATTTGTGCAAAATGAGACAGGTAATCAGTTTTTCTCTTAATGCTAATGCGTCAATAGTTTTTATGTGCGAAAGCCATCTAACGACAACTAAGATTATCCAGTATCAACAACGATGGCCCGAGTATGGATGGTTCACAAACAGTCCATATGGCAATCAAGTTGGGGTAACGTGGCTCGTTCTAGACACGGCTAGGACACCTCTCTCATCCTGCCGTATTATTGAGAGTGATGTGGCCGGCCGCATTCTGGGCATGGAAATGACAACTGAGGGTGGCAGGGCTGTCCGAATTCTTGGCGTCTATGTACCGAATATTGAGTCTGAAGCTGTACTGTTTATAGAGCAACTAAGAGAGCGTGGGCTGAAAGAATTTCATATCATAACGGGTGACTTTAATAAATGCGAAAGCACTGTTGATAGAAATCCCACACGTTCAGAGGACCAGAGAGTACTAAAGGCATTTTATAACACATTTGAAACTAAAGGCTTTAAAGACGGATGGCGGATGTCCAATCCAGAAAGCAGAGCATACACATACTGGAGTAACAACGAGCTCTGCTCAGCTAGTAGATTGGACCGAATCTACGTACCGCTAAAGACCTATAGTAAATGTGCAAAGTGGGATATTTTGGCAACGCCGGGGTGGACAGATCACTCGGCAGTCACCGTGGAATATTATCCACATGACAAGGTTCGGACAGGGGTTGGTCAGTGGTATATGGACACATCAATGCTTCAAGTACCCGAACTGAGGAATAGGATTGTTGCGATCTTGCGACAGCACCTAGAGGCGTTGGCAAAGATCCAGGAGAGGCTATGCCAGGATCAAACGCGAGAACAAAGGTTGGCATATGGCTCACAGGCAGTTGATGTCCTCCAAGTTATGCTGCAAGAGGTAAGAGATTTCTCTATGACGTTTCAGGTCAATCAGAAACTTAGGCATAAGAAATTACAAAGACGCCTTGAAAAGCGCATAACGAAAGCAGATGGCAGAAACCGTAATGTGAAAAGGGCCAAGAGAGTAAAGAACCTGCGCGTCCGGCTGCATGCACTTCTAGAAGGACAAGCCCAACGGCAAACTCTTTTTACACATGCCAAAATGCTGAGAGCAGGTGCGTATGACAAGGATTTTTGGGAGTTGGGGAGGACCCCCTCTACAGGACAATTAATCGCAGCACTGTACGATCAGGCTGGGACTCTGCAGCGCAAATCAAAGGCGGTCCTTAAGGTTGCCGAACAATTCTACAAAGAACTATACTCGGTGAGACCCACGTCCATACCTGCCCAAGAGATTCTGCTGTCCAACATAGCCAAGTCTTCCATGGAGGGTCTAGATGGACCCTATACCAAAGAGGAGATTCTGGCGGTCTATACAAAATGGGAAGCTGGCTCAGCGCCAGGCCCCAGTGGGATCCCATATGAGTTTTTGAAAGAATTCAAAGATGAAGGCATAGCAGGGTTTAGCTTCCTTGATGCTATGGTGCTGATCAGTAACATATTATTGAAACCAGCGATATATCAGGTAAACATACCAGAAGCATGGCTACGTAGTAGTATTAAACTGCTATATAAGAAAGGGGATCCACATGATATTAAAAATTATAGACCCCTTTCTATGACGGAAATCTACTATAAACTGCTAACGGGCTTGATCAACAATCGTCTGCTTCCTCAGATCAGTGACAAAATTGGAAAGCATCAGGCCGGATTTATACCAGGGAGGTCGTATTTTGATCACATTAAACATGTTCAAACCCTTATTGATTGGAAAGCGCTACAAGCCAAGCCTTTGTTTGTCTTCTTGCTAGATCAGGAGAAAGCATATGATAGGGTTGACCACACGTTTCTCTGGAGAGTCATGGAGAAGTTTGGCATACCAAATAATATGAGAGTAGTAATACGCAATAGCTATGAAAATGCAGTATCCACAGTAAGCGTGAACAAGTTTACCTCAAGTGCATTCCCAATCAACTCTGGAGTTAAGCAAGGAGATCCTTTATCTTGTTTACTTTTTAATTTGGTCATCGAAACTTTGGCACTAGGTATAAAAAACATTCATTCAATAAGCCCTATCATAGACCCGGAGGGAGCCGTGCATCTAATTGACCTGTACGCAGATGACACTGCGGTATTCTTAGAAAGGCTGGAAGACTGGGCTCAAATAATGAAAGTGTACAATACCTATAGCCGAGCATCAGGAGCAGCACTGAACCTAGCAAAAACAAAAATTGTATGCTCAACATCCTACGAACCTCCCCGTAAGACCTTTCGGGGCATGGAGGTGGTACAATCTTCAAAATATTTAGGCATTCCAATTGGGTACAACAATTGACTTAAATTCTTTTTGGGCAGAGGTACAATCTAAGGTTCGCACCAGGATTAAGGTCTGGGATCGATATAATTTATCTATCCGCCAAAGGGTGTGTGCTGCCAACACATCTTTGGAAAGCCTATTATGGTATTACATTAGAACAATACCCATAAAGCCTACCCAAGTTGAGGGTATACAAAGAGAAATCCTTCGCTTTGTATGGCAGACCCATGACGAGGACATTGTAAAAGGACCCATTTCTGGAAAGGACGCGTATAGACCAATAGAGGAGGGAGGCCTTAACTTGTTGAATATCAAGGTAATGCGCCAAAGCATTCTAGCGTTTTGGATCCAGAAGCTAGAGACAAATCTCCTTATGGATATACAAGATAGAGATGCATGGTACAGCTTGACCACAACAATAATAACAAGTAAGGCACCGATTGCCCTAAGAGGATTGCTCCACGCCCCATGGAGACAAGCCTGGACAACTAGGACTCCCACCTTCCCACCGTCCTTGAATTATCTGCGTATCCAACATCAAGTGGATATGCTCCTCCCACCCACATCCAAATCAGAAGCGGAAGGAATAGACTTTTGGTGTCATCCACTGCTCTTGAACGGATACGAAAGCGTGAAGTGGGGCGCACCAGTGTGGAAAGGTCTGTATAACAGAGGGGGCGAACCGTCAACTGGGATTAGGAATGTTGGAGACCTTCTCCACATTCAGAGTGGAAGAATAAATGCAACAAGCAACGAAATCAATGCAGTCGCTAGACTATTGCAAAAGCTTCCAGAGGTATGGAAAGAGGAGCTGCAGTCAGACCACCAAGCTGGCCCGCCAAGAGGGAGACTAGGGGTATGGTGCAAGATGACAAAGACTCACATA
>CM059594.1:18852803-18897100 GCA_030378345.1 Podosphaera fusca | reverse complement strand
CTCGAAAGACGGACCTGAAGGCCTTAGGAGCTCGCACCGCTGGTGCAGGAGGTTCGGGTTCTGGCGAGGGAGACAGGGGAGGAAGTATAGCAACCTGCGCAGGAAAATCAGTGGCAGGTTGTCGAGAAAGAGGGTCGATGATAGGCGGAGGTGATGGAGGTAGAGTTGTTGTCGGGAGTGTTACATCGGCGACAGGTGATTGAGGTAATGCGATGATAGGTTGAAGAGGTGGAGGCAGAGTTGTGGGTGGGAGAGATACATCGGCAACAGGTGATTGAGGTAATGCGATGATGGGTTGAAGAGGTGGAGGCAGAGTTATGGGTGGGAGAGATACATCGGCAACAGGTGCTTGAGGTAATCCGATGACTGGAGGGGGATTGGCAGCTGCAGCTGCAGCGCGGGCAGCTTCCATTTGAGCCTTAGTTCGTCGCGGACGCCTGGCGGGTCGTGTATCGCCCGTAAGACCGGCAACCTCAGCATTGCGAGTCTGCCTAGGTGCTAATGCACCGTTTTCTCCCACCGTGCGGGGCATGGCTCGAGTCTTCACAGCAGAACACGTTAGTAACAGACTTGAAAAGTTGATTTATAGACGTACCTGATGCCGATTACATGTTCTGTAGTAGCGACCAAAATGGCTTAAAGAAAATTCTGTGACAGGTCTCCTCTTCTTGCAGGAGGAGCAATATGAGTCCAGAGAATCCATTTAGATAGTACACGTCTGGTAAGTTTCTAAAATACATATTAGTAACAGGTGTAGTATCGCTACCCACCACATACCTGATGTCGACTGTATTCTTTACCAGAAAAAACTATTCATTACTTTTGTAGCAATATTTGATGGTGTAAATATTTCGTCAGAAGATGTGCCTCTAGTTTATCTTTGGAAAACACTTCAGGTGCAGTTCAGCATATCAATCATACAGACGTACCGCCGTCGGTATTTTTTCTTTGACAACTATCGTACCATAAGTATGGAGTAATATAATTGAGAATATGTTGTAACTTGACTGGTGTTGATGTATTTGGCACATTTGTGAGTTTAAAAATTTTCCATATGGCATGCGGTCGCCATCCCGCTAGCGGCGACAAATTACGGTTGCGCCTTTCTCAAAGTAAGAGTCAGAAACGACCCTAACTCATGAGTAAGGAGTGCAGCCCCGCCCCACTACAGTTCTAATGATCAACCTTTCATCTTCTAAAATTTAGATACACAAATTACATATTCTGAATACATATTTAAATTGTTATTGCAAAACGACACAGCACTCCTATTTGGCGACTATTCGTGGCGTTAATTATTCAAAATCGTTTCTACAAATAGTAAAAATATTTCGTGAAAACCAACTATCATGTGGGTCAGCCATGATAAGGTCTGTAGATGAAGCAATAACTAATCAGGGTTCATCCAACTTGTCTTGTTGCAGTTACAATAGTTAGTCCAGGGATTCGCTCACGGTAAAATAACTTGCGAAAAGTCCCCATTAGGGACATCCATGCAACAGTCTGATAATATTTTGTGACTGCTTCAGGGATACTGGTATCAGCGTTTCTGTGTATTACATAATTGTTTTCCAGGATAACCTTATCACTATCTTGCATAAAACATCCGTTACACTGGGATATCCCTCGGGGTAATTATTTTTGTAACTGTAATCGTCAGGGATATCCATGGGTGCTTCTCTGCAAAAAAGTGTATTGAATCAGGGATACCCCTACTCTGACTCAGAGTTCATAAAAGGCCATGCTAGGAATATCCCTACATGTGTAAGGTCATAATTATTAATGTTTCAAGGTTGACCATGGTCAAATCCAGGCAATAAGTCTGAACTTATGAACGTTATCCCAACTTATGAATAATTTGTATACAACTATCTGTCAGGGATAACCCTTCATGATCAGGCAAATTATTCAAATATTAAACCATGGGTACCCCTACAAATAAATTGATATAAAACATAATACCTTCAAGGATATTCATGGTAATATTTATACTTATTTTAAATTTTGTCGGCATAATTCGAAATCGAATTTCAATAAAATATCATTTTTTTTGTCTGGGATACCCATGTTAACTTATTAACCGAATAAATTATGTTGCCATGGATGCCAACTTAACCGAAGACCAATGTTGCCATGGTTACATTACAACAGCACAAATTTATACATTTCATATTATTTTTGTCAGCTTTGATCTTTACATAAGAATAATACTCACAAAGATGTGCATATTTATGAATCTAAAATTTGTACGATTATGTCTTTACATGATTTTATTTTTTTTTTATTCTTAAATAACATTAATTTTGTATCTTTTTCTATTAATACATTCTAAAAATATATCATTTCAGTAATTTCGATTCTTCATTTTCTTCGTTTTTACGATTAAAAATTAGGTTGTTATTTTTAAGCTACAATGTAATTACAACATTAACACCTCTAATTGGTAGCTTCACAATGACCTAAGAAAATTGGTTAGACACTGCGGCATGTCTACTTCGCTTTTTCGTCAGTATGGCAAATTGAAAGACATCGCGAGATATCACTACGAACGTTCTTGCAAAGCCCTAAATTTAAGGTTGGAATGTGTGTCCTCCAGGAGGTGGTTCTGGGTATAGTTAAGGCGCCAATGGTAACCAGTCGGGTCTGTTAAGGAATGTGTGCTAATTTTCTACTCATTAACTGTCAGTAATACGTCTCGGATGAAGTTTTTCAAATGAAGTATATTCTAAATGTCCTTTGATAAATTCGACCATGATATTTGTCAGAAACCTGAGATAAGAAGTTCCTCTGGAAGGATGCGACTGGTAATTCTGAGACGGTTAATGTGACTTCTGAAAGCTATTCTGAGATGTACCTGGGAGTTTTTGAAGTATGAGAGGCAGTAACGTCATAAAATTATAAGTGAAGTAGATCGTGAGAAGATATTTCTTACATTTGAAGCTTGCGCTAGTGATTTCGCTCTCAAAGCCTGTGAAGAATTATCAGCTTGATTTGAAGACGTACCTGTACTAAAAACGATAAATTGATGTCGCAGCGACCTGTTTAATTGTTAGAGTTCACGATTAGAGTGGCTGTCACTCATCTGAGGCTTCCTGTAGATTGTCAGCAATGAAAAATGGACGACGTACCTGATTTCGAAATTATTAATGCTGCGACGACGACCTGTGGATTTGTCAGTGATTGAGAATGGAGACAGTTACTTACCTGAGGCCATGTGTGATACTAATTCCTGTGAAATTGTCAGCAATCGGCATTGTAATCGACGTACCTGATTCAAATGCGATGAATTTTGTCGCAGCGACTTGATTAATTGTCAGTATTCTAGGTTGGGGCCGCTGCTACTTACCTCACGCTCCCTGCGATTTCCTGTATGATTGTCAGCAATGAAGAGTGAACGACGTACCAGATTTCAGAATTATTAATACTGCGACGACGACCTGTGGATTTGTCAGTTCTTCAGATGGAGCCATTTACTTACCTGAACCCATTTGTAGTACTATATTCCTGTGAAATTGTCAGCGATGCGGATAGGACGACGTACCTGATGGTTGTGGTGGAATTATCGACGACGACGATAGTGGATGTAGAAGAAAGCGAGAGATTGGGGACGGTGATGAAAAATCTTCACTCGCGTGAATCGAGCTGCGCTAGTGATATCCAATCAGCGTGATCTATTTTTTAAAATCGTATCCACATTTAGTCTCCCGGATCTTTGTCAGCTGAAGCAACCCCCGCCACCCAATGAGACCACCCCTTCTCCCCAGATCGCCGCCCGTTTCTGCCTCTTCTGCCACCCTAGCGCATCCCTCGGCCACCACCCAATCAACGTGATCTGATTTTTATCATGGTCTCCACATTTAGTCTGATGGTCTGAGTCAGACATCCGACACTCTGCGAGCCAATCAATTCTGCCGATTTCGGGCGGTCAGCTGAAATGACGTCGCCCCACAGTCCTCTGACCACTCACACCACCGACCGACCGCCGACCGACCAATGAAATTTTCTAGATTTTTAAAAATCGGATCCACAAATCTCTCAATACTATATAGACTAGGTCCTGGCCCTGCGGCCCTGCGCTTCGCTCCGGGGCAGGGTTCCTCGCGTTGCTTCGGAAGTGGGCAGCCTAATGTGGCTGGTTACGTTGAGTTGTGATGTAATTAGTGGGAGTAAGACTATGGTGGTTTGCAGGTCTTTATTACATGAAGCGGAGGCAGGTACTTAGGTTTTAGATGATACGATAACTTTGCTTCATATGTAAGTGGGACATGTGGATTATTTTTAGTTATGATTGTTAGTTTGGATCACGTAGAGTGGAAGGGCAATATTTATTACGTTAGATTACGTTAGTCGGAAATGTTCTCATGCAAAGAAAGGGAAGATTTTTCCTTTCGTAATGTCAGATGAGAAGCGAGGAGTATGTAGCTACCATTTGGAACTTGGGAAAGGCGTGTCAGTCCTTCAAGCCAAACTTATGTAAATTTTGGTTTACACTCATGAATAATGGCATAGATGACTCTTTGGGATCTAACCGCAAACGTGTAAATGGAAAATTGGTTAGTAAATCTCGTCGTTGTGTATGTCAGTCCAGGAGCAGGGCTACAATGTATGTTTTACTATCTGGGATCCGTTAGTTCTGAACAATCAATGAAATGAAGCATATCACAAAGGTTAGGATTAGTACAAATCAGTTGACGCAAAGCAGAAGATATTTATTTTGGATTACGGTTTAACCGATTCACATGTAAGGGGACACGTAGATTGTTTTTAGTTTCGGTTGTTAGTATGTTTCACATAAAGTGGAGAGGAAACAATTTGTTACGTTCGACTGCGTTAGTCGGCATTGTTCACATGCATTGATTGGGAAGATTTTGGCTTCAGTAAGGTCAGATAAGAAGCGTGTAGTGTGTGGCTTCCATCTGGAACTTAGGTAGGCGTGTAAGTTTCATGAGCCAAACTTGAGCATAGTTTAGTTTGCACTCAAGAATAATGACATAGATGAATCTTTAGGACCCATCTGAATCCGTATGGATTGAAAATTGGTTAGTAAATCTCGTTATTGAGCGTGTCAGTCGAAGGAATGGATTCACTATATGTTTTACTCTTAGGGAGCCATTAGTACCTATCAATGATAAGAGGCATTTCCCAAAGTTAAGGGTTAGCCCAAAACAGCTCACACGAAGCAGAAGATAGATATTTCAGATTACGGTTTACTCGATTCACATGAATTGGAAGTGATGATTTTGCCTTTATCAGAGCCAGATGAGAAGCGTAGAACTTCAGACTTCTATCTGTTACTTGAAAAGAGGCATGTATTTGTTTGGGCCAAACTCAAGTATGAGTTGGTGGCATTTCAACATAATGGCAGTTACGCATGTTCGGCCTGAACCAAGATGATTTATTCGCCAGGGAATGGTTAGTCCATTCCTGAACGTGAAATGTCAAGTGGAGGTCGTGATTATAGTTCATGTAGTATGAATATGGGGGCTATGTGTCCTTGCCGAAAAGGTAGTTTAGCGGGCAGTGGAAATGATATTTCAAGGAATTCTGTGTAGAATGTTGACCCATAATGTCGGTCGAGATGAAACAGAGAGGTAATCCGTGGTTTTAAAGATGTAAGAGGACCATTAATTAAGATCCTTGATTTTGATGAAGAATGATGACCGGTAGGGTACAGTGCTAAGCTTGCATCGGCACTGCTTGGATCTTGCAATGATGAAGTTGAATTCCATAGACATACGCAATTATGAAAAAATCTCCGGGGCTCAATTCGGTGAAGCAACAGTAGCTGTGCCAGTACATCAGGTGCCTCCAATGGTAGTAACGTTTCATAGACATATTTAAAATATGTGGCAATAAATAGATGGATGGTAAATTATCGTGAACGAACAACGTTTTCTTTGGTGATAATCCCAACGATGCTGTTCTTCTTTTCGTAGAACATTCTTCTTTCCAAATATGGTTTATTTACGTCCGATTTTATCTCTTACAGTGTTCGTCTCAATTAATAAACGCAACTGCACGCACAACTGCGGAGTATTGAATAAAAATGTGCTTGAAATGATCTTTAAACTTAGGAACTTTTGTTTTCTTTAAAAGCAATGTTTTTTACAGCGTTTGTGCGCCGTCCGTATAGCTTGGAGTTTCTTATCTCTACATGTTGATGATAAGTCTCAACTTTTAGTTTATACACGTATCAGGCGAAGCATATAGTTTGCGAAGACAGAAGATAGATAAGTTGAGGTCGTGGACAGAGATTAGATTTGAGTAGATGTGTGTGGTGTACTGTCAATAAACGTGTTAGTTGAGTATTTTTATCGGAGTATAGACATACCTGTTGATGGTTAAAGATCTGTGGTGAAATCATTTGAAATGAAATTGTTTGTGAAAAGCATAGGTTGGATGGTGGAGATGAAGGAGATGATGAGAAACATTTATAGTTTGTGCGGGTGGAGGCTTGCTAGCGTCGAAAAATAAGCGATACGCTATTATTACTAAGAATTATCAAAAAGTTCAAAAAAAATAAAAAACATATTAATAAGTGATGTGGATGTTTTGCTGATTTATTTTTTTTTAAAAAAAATAAAAATGGTACATTTCCTGTAGTATCATGTGTGGATTTGGCTTGCGAAGTGGCAATCAATCAGCAGTTATTTAAAGACCACGAACCACAATATAACCCCAATGATTGCGCTGGCAGAATAGCGCAACTATGACCTAACCATCTAACTTTACAATAAAGATTTGATTTGTTTTTTCAAAGATATCCATATATTGAGTCATTGACTCGCGTTGTATTGAGTATTCAAAGTGTGGTTATCGTAGGTACAAAAACCACAAACTACATGTTCAGAATTGCAGGCTTAATGGAGCAACATTGCATCATGAAAATTAATTATCGAATCTTAGCTTTGTATACCTGTAAACAGTAGAAGCCCTCATAGCTAATAGTGGGTCCCGGTATAATTACTGAAGAGATTCATAGAAATTTTACGGTTTATATTTGCAATAATTACCCCTGCACGCAAAATTATCTGTAAAGGTAAGGGTTGCAAATGTAAAAACCCAGGTTACAATGAATCTTTTCAACATTTATACCGGGACCCACTATAGCAAAGAGGGGTTCTAATTTTGTTAAAATAATGAGTACGGAGCGGTTCCTACTCTACCAGGTGGCCTTTGAATAGTACGTCATCACTCTGTAGAAGTCTTGCACATATTTCATTCTACAATCGAGTTTTCGTATTGACTTCACTTGAGATTTTCTCAATGTTATAGAATTACGGAATCAAATTGCAGAATACGGGTGATCGCGAGTTCAATGTAATTTAAATTAAAGACCATGACGCCAACTGAAATTTAAGAGGCTGCATCTATTTAAGCTCGGGCTTAACCTCTAATAACTACGGAAATCCAACCACTCCAACTGCTAATGCGACGATCAGGAGACACCTACGGACTGACACGGCGAGAGGACAACTGCTTCATTGGGTGTATGCTGTGGTGCGGGACCGGAAGACTACCTCTAAAACTTGTTAGTACCAGTCATCAAATCATGATTTATCGACATACCACATGTAGATTACATATTGAGCCTAAAAGGAATGTAAACCATACATTTCGAGGAATAGTCTTCAAGGCGGGTTCTCTTCGGGGATCGGGATCTGGGTTTGCGGCTTATACAACGTTAGTTAAATTCGCAAAGTACAGTCTACGGACATACCTGATGTCGGCTGTAATTTATCTTGTAACCGAAATCAGCCCGGGCGGGGGACGGCGGGATGGCGCTCAACGGATGGGACGGATCTAAGAAGACCTATTAGACCACGTTAGTAATAGTTCTCCAAATATAACTTTTGAGAATTGGCAAACTCACTGGGAACGGATTGAACATATCTTATGCTACCGGATTTCCGTCAAGACATCCGTGTAGACGACGTTCTGGGTTCGACCTCTGTTCTCGGCAGGTAGGAGAACGCTCAAGCCTTCGACGCGGGAAGTTCGCGAAACACCGACGTAGAGTTGACCGTGGGTGAAAACCGGCGTCCGCAAATCCAGCCCTACGGTGTGGAACGATTGACCTTGTGACTTGTTGATGGTCATCGCAAAGCACAACCGGACCGGGAATTGTTTCCGCTTTAGTTTTATACCCAAACTGTGGTCATCGGAGGTCAACTCGATACGGGGAAGAACACGTTTTTGACCGTCCCTATCGCCACCAAGAATTCGAGCCTCGATGCAGTGCCTCTTGAGATTGGTCACCACCAGGCGGGTTCCATTGCACAGCCCTTCAGCTGGTGCAAGGTTCCGTAGGACCATGATGGGAGCGCCAATCTTTAGAGACAACTGAGACGGCGGTAGCGAAGGGAGGTCGATGTTCCGCAAAACCTCCGCAGGAAACTCGTCGAGACCCGTTTCGGCAACGTCGGCGTCCGTGACGTGAGTGTCGGTTGACTGGTACACCCGGATTTGCCCTGGTAGTCGTCCCAGAATCGTCCCGTTCAATTCCGTTACTGTGGTGTTTAGAGTTGACAGTAAACATCGACCACTGAACACAGTCGGATCCGTCCCAGCTCGCACCATCAGCTCTTGCGGATAGATACGATCGATAAGGTTGGAAACATCAGTTGGCTGATGAACGTACCTTGGAATCTCAACTTCGTAACGTTGAGATTCGGAGTACGGGATGTTTCCAACCCAATCCACAAATTCCGCGCCATGAACCCCCTCCCGGACTCTCATATTGATCCTGAGTGAGAGCCGCTTCAACCGTCCCCAAACAAACGACTTCTGTAAACACGCCGCAACGATATCAGCGCGAGTGCCGTTTGAAACCACAGGAAGGATTTGTGCAAAATCCCCGCCGAGAATGACCGGAACCCCCCCGAACAACACATCACCCGACGTATCCCTCAGATCCACCAACAGCCGGTGCACTACCTCGAAGCAGTACTTGTTCTGCATCGTCACTTCATCCCAGATGATCAATCCGACGTTCCGGAGTTGCGAGGCCAGCATGCTTTGTTTTTCGATGCCGCTTACTGACCCCTCGTCCAAATTGATCGGGATTTTGAACTGAGAGTGTGACGTGCGCCCCTCGGGAAGTAGGAGAGCTGCGATTCCCGTCGACGCCACGCAGAGAACAGTCTTCCCCTGACCACGGTAGTAATAGCAGAGTGTTTGGTAGAGAAAGGTTTTCCCAGTCCCTCCTTGGCCCTGCAAATAAAAATGCGCCGTTTGTGGATCCGTGACGATGGCTGTAGTGATCTCCAGAAAGGCAGCTTTTTGGTCGTCATTTAGCTGGGCACGCATTCCTTCCGCGCGAGCACAAAGATCTTCTCTCTGGACACTTGCAGACCACTCCACATGGCTCCGGCTCCAATCCCAAACGTTCATCGGCAAACCATGGTCTGCCAGAGACTGCTGTTGATCCGCCAGCCCAGCTGCAAGCAGAAAAAGGCCGTAATCATACTCAGGATCGACCAAGTCCAGCGGATAACCGGTCACCTCCCGAAGCTTATGCGCTAGGTCTTCGCAGATGTGGTGTTTGTATCTATCCCAAACAGCCAACGGATCTGCAATTTCCCTTTGTCGGAGCCCAGTCAAGAAAAGCGTCCGAAGTCCATTACCGGTGGCAAAGACGACTGCTTCATCGAAACACCCGAACCACTCCTGGTCATTCTGAGCCAAGCCGCGAGCAATGCAGGCTGCATGGTAGGACTCGTAGGTGACACCTTCGAATTCGTACAATTCGGCGAACGACCTGACTTTGCGGACAACGGTGAGTAACAGTCGCAGGTAAAATTTCTCCCCCGCAACTGGACTGCAGTGGTACATCCGTCCGATCCGATTGTCGCCGCGCTTCCGAAAGGTCCACTCCTTCAAGTTATTATACCACACGCAGTGAGCCGGCATCTCGGAATAAAGCCAGTCTCCTGCTGTCGGATGATCCACGTTGAACTTGAAATAACCCATCAGCGTGCTCCGGGAAGACTCCATTCGCTCGGCAAGTTGGGACGCCGTCAAGTTGTCTGGAAAGTAGACTGTTTGTTGTCCCTGGAGATGCACCTGCAGGTGTTGGACAGGTGGGAATTCTTGGTGGGTCCGGAACTCAAACAGTCGCCAGACAGCCTCGGGAGGACTAACGTACCGTGCTTGTACGTACCGGGTGATTTCGTCACTCGTATTTGCGATCGCTAAGGTCGTACGATCAGCGCCTTTGTAAACGTACTTGTGGATGTACTTTACAGCCTGCACTGACCCACAAACCTCGACATTGATGTGCGACTGATATTTGTTGAGCAAATACGGGTTATAAGGTACCACCCAGCGATTGTCCATTGTCACGGCCCGGCCATTTTTCTGCACGGTAAAGGTGCCTCAATGAACTATCAGCCTGAATTCAAGGTAATGTAGAGTAAAAAAGAAAACGTACCTGTGTCTCGTCGCATATAAAGGGGATAACCGTCTTCGGTAATGGTCGTTTCCTCGTTAAAGGTCTTTGGGAACCGCTTCTGACACCCAAGAGGGCTGCTTGGAGTTTTCCGGGTCATGCACGGGCAAGTTGGAAATTCATCTCCACAGGGTCCGTGAAGCATATGAGTTAGTACTAACTCACGTAGCCTACCCGACGGATCCGCAGCATCATCCGGAATTTCAGCACACACGATCTCGTTAACCTTGGCAGCGGTTAGGTAGCTCCTCGCATCTTTCAGGAACAACAAAAGATGCAGGTGAGGCAAGCCGCGCTTCTGGTACTCGATCGTATAAACGTGCCCTTGGTGCGTACCGAAAACCCCTTGACGAATGTCAGCCAGAAGCTGCTTGACCTTCAAGCGAAACACGCGAGCAATCAAATCCGGGCGATCCGTGGGTTGCTGACCGCCTTTCAGCTCTGCCCTGACTTCTGGCCAGTTCGGGTTAGCCGTGAAGGTGATAAATAGGGTCGGCCGTCCGAAAAAGCGCACAATCGCCATCGAATCCTGGAAGAGTTGCTGCATGAAACGATCGCCACCGACAAAGGAAGAGGGGAGCACACAGCGCCGACCAACATCACGCCCGTTCACTTCTGCTTGATCTTCGCGGATCAAAGCATCGGAGAGCCCGTTATAGACTGCTGCCCGAATCTTCGGCTGATTGTGCCGTATCCAATCCAGGCGAGTTGTCTCACAGGCGACATACGTATCGACAACGTATTGCTGGAAGAGCCGCCCGGCCAGAAACAGAAGAGAGACTTCACCGACCCGTTCATGAAGCCGGAATCGGTAAAAGGGTTGCTGCTCCAGGCGTAGATTTTGCCGGTTCTGGTGGTCGTTGAGTAGCCGTAAATCCCAGTGCCACCCCGGCTCACCGTACGGAAACAAAAGAACATAATGCAAAGGCATATATGCACTATTTGTAACTGGCACTCGATGCAGTTTGCGACCATGTTGACCTGGCTCACGGACTGCAAGGATCACATCCCGATAACTGGCACGATCATATCCATCCGGAATGATGGCAGCCACTTCGCCCGTAACTGGCAAATTTTCCCGACGACGATCAGCTCCAGCTTGGACCACTAAGTTCATTTGTGGACCTAGGACCATCCGAAAGTTGCCTTCTTGAACTCGCAGGCGCTCGCGTGCTGTCTGGTAAATCCGAATCAACGGATTGACTTCCATCATCATCGTGTGGAGGTCACGGAGGATCGTCGAGTCGAGTTGAGGGTCCCGTTCTCGTCGTATGTCTGCCGCATACTCAGGATCGTGGAAGAACAACTGCGCAAAGGCTGGCGCTTCGTGTGTGCCGGGTTCCAATGGCCCCTGTAGATGGTACAACTCACCGTGAGCTGTGAATGTCGTGAGCCCACGGCGTAAGTCCACTCGATCTTCTCTCCCGGTATTAACGGACGTGAACGCCAAGGCAGAGTTGTAACTGCGGATCCTGCTCCGAAAGCTAGCCCCACGTGGGTCCTGGCCAGTGAAAAGGTCATACAACATCTGTGGGGGATGCTGCAGAAGCGGTAGAGACACTTTTCCTTTCTTACAGCAAAGCTCAAACTCGCCACTTGCGACTTTTTCTTTTGCAAAGTGGAGAGCTTGGCAATGCCTACAGACAACTTCCATCCGACCGACATCATGTGAAGGTACCGCTCGAAAGACGGACCTGAAGGCCTTAGGAGCTCGCACCGCTGGTGCAGGAGGTTCGGGTTCTGGCGAGGGAGACAGGGGAGGAAGTATAGCAACCTGCGCAGGAAAATCAGTGGCAGGTTGTCGAGAAAGAGGGTCGATGATAGGCGGAGGTGATGGAGGTAGAGTTGTTGTCGGGAGTGTTACATCGGCGACAGGTGATTGAGGTAATGCGATGATAGGTTGAAGAGGTGGAGGCAGAGTTGTGGGTGGGAGAGATACATCGGCAACAGGTGATTGAGGTAATGCGATGATGGGTTGAAGAGGTGGAGGCAGAGTTATGGGTGGGAGAGATACATCGGCAACAGGTGCTTGAGGTAATCCGATGACTGGAGGGGGATTGGCAGCTGCAGCTGCAGCGCGGGCAGCTTCCATTTGAGCCTTAGTTCGTCGCGGACGCCTGGCGGGTCGTGTATCGCCCGTAAGACCGGCAACCTCAGCATTGCGAGTCTGCCTAGGTGCTAATGCACCGTTTTCTCCCACCGTGCGGGGCATGGCTCGAGTCTTCACAGCAGAACACGTTAGTAACAGACTTGAAAAGTTGATTTATAGACGTACCTGATGCCGATTACATGTTCTGTAGTAGCGACCAAAATGGCTTAAAGAAAATTCTGTGACAGGTCTCCTCTTCTTGCAGGAGGAGCAATATGAGTCCAGAGAATCCATTTAGATAGTACACGTCTGGTAAGTTTCTAAAATACATATTAGTAACAGGTGTAGTATCGCTACCCACCACATACCTGATGTCGACTGTATTCTTTACCAGAAAAAACTATTCATTACTTTTGTAGCAATATTTGATGGTGTAAATATTTCGTCAGAAGATGTGCCTCTAGTTTATCTTTGGAAAACACTTCAGGTGCAGTTCAGCATATCAATCATACAGACGTACCGCCGTCGGTATTTTTTCTTTGACAACTATCGTACCATAAGTATGGAGTAATATAATTGAGAATATGTTGTAACTTGACTGGTGTTGATGTATTTGGCACATTTGTGAGTTTAAAAATTTTCCATATGGCATGCGGTCGCCATCCCGCTAGCGGCGACAAATTACGGTTGCGCCTTTCTCAAAGTAAGAGTCAGAAACGACCCTAACTCATGAGTAAGGAGTGCAGCCCCGCCCCACTACAGTTCTAATGATCAACCTTTCATCTTCTAAAATTTAGATACACAAATTACATATTCTGAATACATATTTAAATTGTTATTGCAAAACGACACAGCACTCCTATTTGGCGACTATTCGTGGCGTTAATTATTCAAAATCGTTTCTACAAATAGTAAAAATATTTCGTGAAAACCAACTATCATGTGGGTCAGCCATGATAAGGTCTGTAGATGAAGCAATAACTAATCAGGGTTCATCCAACTTGTCTTGTTGCAGTTACAATAGTTAGTCCAGGGATTCGCTCACGGTAAAATAACTTGCGAAAAGTCCCCATTAGGGACATCCATGCAACAGTCTGATAATATTTTGTGACTGCTTCAGGGATACTGGTATCAGCGTTTCTGTGTATTACATAATTGTTTTCCAGGATAACCTTATCACTATCTTGCATAAAACATCCGTTACACTGGGATATCCCTCGGGGTAATTATTTTTGTAACTGTAATCGTCAGGGATATCCATGGGTGCTTCTCTGCAAAAAAGTGTATTGAATCAGGGATACCCCTACTCTGACTCAGAGTTCATAAAAGGCCATGCTAGGAATATCCCTACATGTGTAAGGTCATAATTATTAATGTTTCAAGGTTGACCATGGTCAAATCCAGGCAATAAGTCTGAACTTATGAACGTTATCCCAACTTATGAATAATTTGTATACAACTATCTGTCAGGGATAACCCTTCATGATCAGGCAAATTATTCAAATATTAAACCATGGGTACCCCTACAAATAAATTGATATAAAACATAATACCTTCAAGGATATTCATGGTAATATTTATACTTATTTTAAATTTTGTCGGCATAATTCGAAATCGAATTTCAATAAAATATCATTTTTTTTGTCTGGGATACCCATGTTAACTTATTAACCGAATAAATTATGTTGCCATGGATGCCAACTTAACCGAAGACCAATGTTGCCATGGTTACATTACAACAGCACAAATTTATACATTTCATATTATTTTTGTCAGCTTTGATCTTTACATAAGAATAATACTCACAAAGATGTGCATATTTATGAATCTAAAATTTGTACGATTATGTCTTTACATGATTTTATTTTTTTTTTATTCTTAAATAACATTAATTTTGTATCTTTTTCTATTAATACATTCTAAAAATATATCATTTCAGTAATTTCGATTCTTCATTTTCTTCGTTTTTACGATTAAAAATTAGGTTGTTATTTTTAAGCTACAATGTAATTACAACATTAACACCTCTAATTGGTAGCTTCACAATGACCTAAGAAAATTGGTTAGACACTGCGGCATGTCTACTTCGCTTTTTCGTCAGTATGGCAAATTGAAAGACATCGCGAGATATCACTACGAACGTTCTTGCAAAGCCCTAAATTTAAGGTTGGAATGTGTGTCCTCCAGGAGGTGGTTCTGGGTATAGTTAAGGCGCCAATGGTAACCAGTCGGGTCTGTTAAGGAATGTGTGCTAATTTTCTACTCATTAACTGTCAGTAATACGTCTCGGATGAAGTTTTTCAAATGAAGTATATTCTAAATGTCCTTTGATAAATTCGACCATGATATTTGTCAGAAACCTGAGATAAGAAGTTCCTCTGGAAGGATGCGACTGGTAATTCTGAGACGGTTAATGTGACTTCTGAAAGCTATTCTGAGATGTACCTGGGAGTTTTTGAAGTATGAGAGGCAGTAACGTCATAAAATTATAAGTGAAGTAGATCGTGAGAAGATATTTCTTACATTTGAAGCTTGCGCTAGTGATTTCGCTCTCAAAGCCTGTGAAGAATTATCAGCTTGATTTGAAGACGTACCTGTACTAAAAACGATAAATTGATGTCGCAGCGACCTGTTTAATTGTTAGAGTTCACGATTAGAGTGGCTGTCACTCATCTGAGGCTTCCTGTAGATTGTCAGCAATGAAAAATGGACGACGTACCTGATTTCGAAATTATTAATGCTGCGACGACGACCTGTGGATTTGTCAGTGATTGAGAATGGAGACAGTTACTTACCTGAGGCCATGTGTGATACTAATTCCTGTGAAATTGTCAGCAATCGGCATTGTAATCGACGTACCTGATTCAAATGCGATGAATTTTGTCGCAGCGACTTGATTAATTGTCAGTATTCTAGGTTGGGGCCGCTGCTACTTACCTCACGCTCCCTGCGATTTCCTGTATGATTGTCAGCAATGAAGAGTGAACGACGTACCAGATTTCAGAATTATTAATACTGCGACGACGACCTGTGGATTTGTCAGTTCTTCAGATGGAGCCATTTACTTACCTGAACCCATTTGTAGTACTATATTCCTGTGAAATTGTCAGCGATGCGGATAGGACGACGTACCTGATGGTTGTGGTGGAATTATCGACGACGACGATAGTGGATGTAGAAGAAAGCGAGAGATTGGGGACGGTGATGAAAAATCTTCACTCGCGTGAATCGAGCTGCGCTAGTGATATCCAATCAGCGTGATCTATTTTTTAAAATCGTATCCACATTTAGTCTCCCGGATCTTTGTCAGCTGAAGCAACCCCCGCCACCCAATGAGACCACCCCTTCTCCCCAGATCGCCGCCCGTTTCTGCCTCTTCTGCCACCCTAGCGCATCCCTCGGCCACCACCCAATCAACGTGATCTGATTTTTATCATGGTCTCCACATTTAGTCTGATGGTCTGAGTCAGACATCCGACACTCTGCGAGCCAATCAATTCTGCCGATTTCGGGCGGTCAGCCGAAATGACGTCGCCCCACAGCCCTCTGACCACTCACACCACGGACCGACCGCCGACGGACCAATGAAATTTTCTAGATTTTAAAAATCGGATCCACAAATCTCTCAATACTATATAGACTAGGTCCTGGCCCTGCGGCCCTGCGCTTCGCTCCGGGGCAGGGTTCCTCGCGTTGCTTCGGAAGGGGTGGCTTTTTATTGAGTTGGATGTATTTAGTTGGAGTTAGTCTGATGAGGTTTACAGGTCTTTGTCACATGAAGCGGAGGCAGGTAATTTGGTATTTGGTAATACGGTAACCTTGCTTCACATATAAGGGTACATGTGAATTGTTTTTAAGTGCGGTTGTTGGTGTGGTTCACGTGAAGTGGAGAGTCAGTATTTGTTAAGTTGAACTGCGTTGGTCAGCATTGTTCACATGCCATGAAAGGGAAGTTTTTGCCTATAGTAAAGTCAGATGAAAAGCGTGGAGTGTGTGGCTTCTATCTGGTACTTGGGAAAGGCGTGTAAATATTTTGAGTCAAACCTGAACAAAAGTTGGTCTATACACAAGATGGAGAATAGCGAATGTTAATCTTATGTAACCATTCGAGAACATGTAGATGAGGTATGAGTTAGTTAATCTCATCACTTAAAGAAGTCGATCGAAGAGCATGAGTTCAGTACATGTTTCACTTTCTTTGTCAGAGCAGTTATTCTCAAATAAGTGCATGAAGCAATTCATCATGTTATTGATGAATTTTAATCAGTTTACGTGAAGCAGAACGAAGATAATCATTGCAGATTATGGTTTAATTGATTCACATGAATTGGAAATGGTGATTTAGCCTTTATCAGAGCCAGATGAGATGCGTGGAGATGCTAACTTCTATCTGTACCCTGAAAGAGGCGTATAATTGTTTGGGCCAAACTCATGTGGAAATTGAAATGTTTTTCAATCTAACGGCAGAGAAGTATGTTCTACCAGATGTAAGATGATTTATAGGACAGTGAACGGTTAGTCTTTCTACTGAATATGAGATGTCAAGTGGATTGCGCAACAGGTCATGTTGCATGATATTGAAGACCTATGTCCTTTCCAAACAGGTATTATAAGCGGTCGTTGGAAAGGACGTGTAAAGGTCTTCTGTGGAATATGTAGACCTATAATGTCTGTCGAGATGAAACAGAACGGTAATCTGTAGGATTTATTGATGTGAGAAGGGCATAAATTAAGATCCTCAATGTTGATGGAGGATGAAACCGGTAGGGTCGAGTATACAACATGCTATGTGGTATAAGGACCTTGGACTGGTGGAGTGGGATTCAAGACATGTTCAGATCATGAAAAGTCTGTGAAGTTCACGACGATGTAGGAATAGTGGATGGGCTTGTGCATCGTATGCTCCAGTAGGAGTGTAGTGACGCAGCCTTCTTTAAGACATTTGTGGCACACGTAAAGTTAATGGTAGAAGATCGTGAAGATTGTTTCTTTTTGATGATAACCTTGACGATAATATTCTGTTTCGAAGAACATTTTTCATTCATGTATAATTTTAGTTGCGTCCGATAACGTCTCTTGCATTGTATGTCTGAGGTATTGATTCCAATTGGGTGCACAGCTACCGCATGTAAGATAATGTCTGCTGTATGTGTTTTATGGTTTGTTAGATTATCTTTTTTTCTTTAGGAGTAACGTTTTTTTGCAGCGTCTGTTGGCTGTCTTTATAGCCTTGGCTTTCTTCTCTTTAAATGTCAATGATAGGTCTTAATTTTTGTCTCATAAACGTAGCCAGTGGAGCTTATGTTTTATGCGTAGAAATAGTCGACTTGAAGTCATCGATACAGGTTCGACCAATATAAAGGTGTGGTATACTGTCAATAAAAGTGGTAGTTAATTAATTTAATCGAAGTAAGAAACCAAACTGATGATGGGTGAAGATTTATGGTGAAACCATATGACATCAAAAATTGAATGTGAAAGTTGAAGGTGAAGTGGAGAGGAGATTGAGATGATGAGAAATATTTATAGTTTGTGCGGGTGGGGACTTGCTAGCGTCAAAAATAAGCGATACGCAGTCATTACATAAGAATGATCAAAAAGTTCAAAAAAAAGACATTAAGAAAGTCACGTGACCGTCTTGCTGAATGACATATTTTTTTAATAAAATAAAATATGGGACATTTTCAGTAGTATCATGTGTAGAATATTACTTGCTAAGTGGCAACTAATAAGTACACCATTTAAAGACTATGAACCACAAACTGATCCTTAAGATTGCGCTGGCAGAATAGCGCAACTTTGACCTTGCCATCTATTTGTATAGAAAAGATTTGTTTTGTTTTACAAAGATATCCATATATTGGGTCATTGACTCGCGTTGTATTGAGCATTCAAAGTGTGGCCCTCGAAAGTACAATGACCACAAACTACGTGTTTCGAACGGCAGGCAAAATTGAGAATGTTTGCAATACGACAACTAATTATCGCATCTTATATCTTTGTATCCGATTATCCAATACTTAAATCATTATCACGGCATGCGTTCATGTTACGTGTCGAAGGTGAGAATTGAAAACCATTCTTAAAACACTCGATCCACAAACTGACAATTTTAGTAGGTGTGGCATAATGACGTCGCAATGAGTATTCCAAAATCTACAGGTGTGAATCTATAGGACGCGTAGATGGATCCAGAAAGATGCATCCTTGTATGTCAATCGGTTGAGATGACGAAATTACAATGAAGGATCCATGTTCATATCGCCGCTATAACCCTCAAGCTTATTGTAGCATGGGAGTAAGCTACCCTTGATTATCCAGGTCCTCTTCAGCGACAATGCATGTTATGTAATAAGTTGATTTACGTGAATGGCTCCACAGCATGATATCCCTGTGAATGAATTCCGACCATGCAAGCCCTGCTTACTATCAGCAAGGGGCGGAACTCAGACTGAACATGATGCATCGCGCTTAATTATGCAGCGTCGTGTGATATCGTTATTGACGAACTGCAGCGTTGGTGGATCCTTAACCATGTATTCCTGTGATAGTATTCTGCTGATAAAAGCCCTGCTTACTATTCGCAAGGGGCGGAACATCGCTCGAAATCCCTTGCTGCGCATATTTCATCCTCTTCGCCTTATACTCTGCTGGTCGACTTCCGCATTGACAAATTCACATAAAATTATCTCTAGAGTTGTAACCTACACTTGACACTCATGATAACGATAGCACCCGCGACAAACCTATCCTGCAACCATGTTAAAACAACTGTGAATTTCATATGTACGATGGGCGATTGCAATCTAAGTTGCAGCAATATTGCGAATTACTTTTTCGGGCGTAGAAGGGTACAGTCATGCCTCTGATAAATTAATTAATTCACTGCGATCGATCATTTAAGTAGTTAGAGGTATAACTGTTTTAGTGGTTGTTGGTTTATACGGATGTTAATTAAATGAGATAAAATAAAACTATACTATTTAAAAGTTCCTAATTGCATACCCATACTTGTGAAAATGCATAAAGTAAAATTCGATTCAGGTACGAAATGCTGTCATATTTGTTATAAAAGCTCAATAATATATCTGGGATAGCCATGCTTACGTGTATACATGGGGCAATAAGTTGTCAGGGATCCATCAATATAACAGGATGCATAATTCATAATCCCATCAGGGATACCCTCAAGCATAATACCTTAAAAAATAATTCATCAGGTATATCCATGCAAACAACTGAGAATGGGTTATACTTACGTCAGGAGTGATATAATTAGCATTTCTGCATATTAAGTTAAATTTCAAGGATATCCCTAACATTGTTTGCATAAATCATCTAACAGACTGGGATATCCCTTGGGTTATCAATTTTTTGAAAAATATTATTGTCAGGGATATCCATGAAGGCTCGTCTGCATAAGAATGAATCGAAATAGGGATACCCCTACACTGATTCGGAGTTCAAAAATGGCCATGCTAGGCGTATCCCTACACATGTAGGGTTCTAAATATTAATATTTCAGGGTAGCCCATGGATAAACCCAGGCAAAAAGTTTTTACTTATGAACGTTATCCCAATTTATGAATTATTTGTATACAACTTTAGATCAGGGATATCCATACATGCAAATATGATATTCTTAAATTTCAATCATGGATACCCCTGGGACTCAAATGTTAGAAAAAATTACAGAATCAAGGGTATCCATGGTTATATTTATGAGTTGATTAAAATAATGTTGGCATAATTCGAAAATGAATTTATATAAAATATCATAATGTGTCTGGGGTACCCATGTTATTATATTGACCGAATAAAATATGTTGCCATGGAGACAAATTTAACCGAATAAATAGGTTGCCATGGATACCAATTTAACCGAAGGCTGAAGTTGCCATGGTTACAACAGCACAAAACTATGCATTACATATATATCATGTCTGCACAATCAATTTCATAAATATTATGCTTGAATAATTGTGTAAATTAAATTTGTATTAAATTGTTCAATTTCATATTAACATAAATAATTTGTGATTTATTATTAGAAGCATGTATTTTGTGTTCCTTTCTATTTATACATTGTAAAATTACAATACTTTCATAATCTTTGCTTGCAATTATGACGTTACTAAAATTACTAATCACGTTGTTATTTTTAGCCACAATTCAATTAATCTCTACACTTTTACTTGTTAGTTTCACAATGTTCAGATAATTAGTTTTACGTTATTGAAAGCTTCGCTTTTACGTCAGTATGGCAAATTTAAAAGTCATTGGGAAAAATCATTACGAATGTCCTTCCAGAGTCCGAGACTTGGTGAAGTTGGAAAGTGTGTCCTCCTGGAGGTAGTTCTGGGTATAATTGAGGCGCCAATGACATCCAGCCGAGTCCTATAAGGAATTTGTTCTAATTTCCTACTCATTAATTGTCAGTGATACGTCTCGGATGAAGTTTTTCATATGAAGCATGTTCTAAATGTCCTTTCGATAATTTCGACCATGATATTTGTCAGATACCTGGGATAAGAAGTTCCTCTGGAAGGATGCGACTGGTGTCTCTGTGGAGATCTTTTGATAGCGGTTTAAATACAATATCTGAAGCTTTCGAACTTGAATGTAATTTTTAAGTGACGAATGTGTCCTAAGTATGAATTAGCAGTCGTTTTCTTAACAGGATGGGTTGAATTTGATCTTCAGATTCTCTATACTTCTCAAACTTATCGGTTTTCTATCGCTCTTTAGTTGATGCATCGGCTGTTTCCAATTATCGTTTTACTAATTTTAATGGGTAATTGGGTTTGTTCTGCTTTAAGCTTTGATGAGAATCGTTGGCATCGCGAATAATCTTTGTCTAAAGCTTGTTAATGACTGTTTTAGAACCCGACTTGAAACGTGACTGGTAATATTGCGATCTGTTCAAAGAACTATCAACTGACGAATGTCATTGGATCGAATAAGATGATGTCTGATATTTTAAGCAGCGGTGAATTCGATTCTAAAGCTTGTTAGTTGAGTGTACTATGGTTTTTGGAGTCGTACCTGAGCAAATGCGGTATATTGTTTGTTGCCTTAATTTATTGGATTGCGAAGATGCTGGTGTCAAACATTTATTGGTTTCGTGAGTGATAGTTCTGAGACAGTTAATATGACTTCTGGAAGCTATTCGGAGACGTACCTGAAAGTTATCGCAGTATGAAGGGCAGGAACGACCTAAAACTGTCAGTGAAGCAATTTGTGTGAGGATGTTTCTTACATTTGAAGCTTTCGCTGGTGATTTCGATTTCGGATCCTGTGGAGAATTGTCAGCTTGATATGAAGACGTACCTGATTCAAAAATGATGTAATTTCTGTCGCAGCGACCTATTTTGTTGTCAGAGTTCAGGAATAGAGTGACTGTCACTAATCCGGGGCTTTCTGTAGATTATCAGCGATGAACAATGGACGACGTACCTGATTTCGGATTATTACTGCTGCGACAATTACCTGTGGGTTTGTCAGTAATATAAATGGAACCATTTACTAACCTGAGCCATGTGTAATGATAGTTCCTGTGGAATTGTCAGCAATGAGTGTTGTAGACGACGTACCTGATTCAAAAGCGATGGAATTCAGACGCAGTGACCTGTATAATTGTCAGAATTCAAAAACGGGGTCGCTGTCACTTACCTGAAACTGCCTGCAGATTGTCAGCGATGAAAAATGGACGACATAACTGGTTTCGGGATGAATACTGATGCGACGACGACCTGTGGGTTTGTCAGAATGGAGCCGTTTACTCACCTGAAGCCATGTGTAATTCTACATTCCTGTGAAATGGTCAGCGATGCGGATAGGACGACGTACCTGATGGTGGTGGCGGAAATTCGACGACGACGATGATGGATGTAAAAGAGAAAGAAAAGCGACGGATTGTGGGAGGTGATGAAAAATTTTCTTAGCGTGGCCCAGACGCTAGCGGCGACGAATGAGCATTCACGGATTCTCACTTGGTATCCACATTTAGTCTGATGGGCTTTAGTCAGCCGGAACGATGCTCTGTGAGCCAATGGAACCGCTTCATTCTATCTAGCGCGCGCATTTTCTCGCGGTATCCACATTTAGCCCTCTGGGCTGAGTCAGCCATCCAACGCTCTGCGAGCCAACCATTTCTGCCGTTTTCGGGCGGTCAGCCGAAATGACGTCGCGCCTCGCTTGCCCGACCAACCACCGGCCTCCTCCCCCTCGCCCAGCCAATCACCGTTTCGCAAAACTAAAAATTGGTATCCACAAATCGTCCAATATATTATAGATTTGCAATACTGACCCCTGCGCCCAAAATGACATACAAGGGTAAGTGTTGCAAATATAAAAGTCCAAGTTACAATGAATATTTTCAACACTTATACCGGGACCCCACTGTCGAGTTAGAGAGGGACGACTGTAGATCTAATTTTTAGAAGATGACGTGCTGACTATTAGCCACATAACGGGGTCGGTACCGCATGCGTTGCTAATAATTATGTATGATTTGTGAATATCTTTTCGAAAATGGCCCAAGGTGATTTGTCATTGCTAGCGAGGCGACTTCGGCATCCTAAGCGAGAATTTTCATATAAAAGTCCATGCTACCACTCTGCCTTTTTCAATCATCAATTGACGACTCCTCAAAACTTTTGCCTCATTTACAAAACTACATCTTCGACTCATTCAAAAATTAGACCATCGTCTCAAGAAAAAAGCGAATAAAGGTAGGTTTGTGAATTTCCTGATCAGAAATGTATCTGACATTTATAAAAGGAATATACCTGAAGCAAACCCTCAAAACACTCTTCTACATTGTCGAATACTGCTTCAGAAGCATACCTTGGTACATTGTTTCATGTATAAAATTAAATCTAGGTACGTTTGTAAATTGCCATACAAGGCCTTTTTCTGACTTGATTGTAGTTAAACCTGCCCTGTACTCAAAAATGGATTCTCCAGAAGTATATTGCTCCAGTTGCCATAGACACTGTACCGTCGCGGAATTTTCTACTAAAAAACTGGACTTATATATATATCATGCAATAAGCTTTGGGCAGGTTTATTCGTCATGTTTTGAAATCTCTAACTAACGTAGACTGGATAGAAGAATCAGACCTTGCCCCGGACGTTGGGAGATGCCATCCCACTACCACCTTTGGAGACACGCAATGCTAAAGTTGCCGGTCTTATGGACGATACACGTCCTGCCAGGCGTCCTCGAGTAACAAACTCTCGATCGCAAGCTGCTCCAGTTGTCGCTGTCGGCGATATTCCTACATCTGGCAACAGTCTCCCTCAACCACCTGTTGCCATCGTCCCTCCCTTGCCTTTGACCTTGTCTCTACCTCTTACATCTGTCATGGGTCCTTCCACACCACAAGCCGGAACCGAACCTCTTCCACCCCTGATTCTGCCTTCTCTGTCTCCTTCGCCAGAACTCGCTACTCCTGCACCAGAAGTGCGTGTTCCCAAGGCTTTCAGGTCCGTCTTTCAAGCGGTACCTTCACATGACGTTGGTCGGATGGAATTTGTCTTTAGGCATTGCCAAGCTCTCCACTTTGCTCAAGAAGAAATTGTAAGTGGCGAGTTCGAGCTCTGCTGTAAGAAGGGGGATGTAGTGCTCCCGCTGCTACGGAAACCACCCCAGGTATTACTGGAGTTGTACACGGAACAGAATCCACGTGCGGCTAGCTTTCGGCAGAAAATTCGCAGTTACAACTCCGCTCTCGCCTTCACATCTGTTAATATTGGAAGGGATGATCGAGTGGACTTACACCGTGGGCTCACGACATTCACATCTCACGGTGAGTTGTACCATTTACAGGAGTCATTGGAATCCGGCCCACAAGAAACGCCAGCTTTCGCACAGTTCTCCCACGACCCTGAGTATGCGGCGGACATACGACGATAGCGTGACCCCCCAACTCGACTCGACAATCCTCCGTGACCTCCACACGATGATGATGGAATTCAACCCACTCATCCGGATCTACAGGACAGCCTGCGAGCTTCTACGGGTTCAAGAGGGAAATTTTTGGATAGTCATTGGTCCGCAACTCATCTTGGTGGTACAGACCGGAGCCGATCGTCGTCGAGAGAATCTTCCCCTCACGGGTGAGATAGCTGCAATTATCCCGGATGGGTATGACAGGGCCAGCTAATGGGATGTGATATTTGCGGTCTGTTAACCCGGTCGGAATGGTCGATAACGTCATCGTGTGCCTGTAACGAATAGTTCATACATGCCACTAAATTATGTACTGTTGTTTCCTTACGGTGAGCCGGGCTGGCACTGTCACCTTGAGATTCTGAATGTAAACTGTAACCGACAAATGTTACGTCTTCAGCAGCAACCGTTCTACCGATTCCGACTCCATCAACGTGTCGTTGAGGTCTCATCACTGTTTACTGCCGAGCAGCTTTTCCAACAATATGTCGTCGATACGTATGTCGTCTATGAAAATACTCGCCTCGATTGGGTTCGGAACAACTAGCCGAAGATTCGAGCCGCAGTGTACAATGGGCTCTCCGACGTTTTGATCCGCGCAGATTGATGGGAAATTAATGGACGTGAGGTTGGTCGCCGTTGCTTCCTCCCATCTTCCTTTGGTGGCGGGGATAGATTCATGCAGCAGCTTTTCCAGGATATGATGGCGATTGTGCGCTTTTTGGACGGCTAACTTTACTCATCACATTTACGGCTAATCCAAATTGGCCGGAAATCAGGCAGGAGTTGACAGAGGGCCACCACCCCACCGATGGTCCGGATTTGATTGCTCGCGTGTTTCGGCTGAAGGTCATGCAGCTTATGCTGGACGTTCGACAAGTGATTTTCGGTACACATCATGGGCTTGTGATAAATTTGAATACCAGAAGCTCGACTTACCTCATCCACATCTTTTGCTCTTTTTGAAAGATGCGAGGAACTACCCAACTGTTCCAAAGGTGAACGAGAATGTCTGTGCTGAAGTACCTAATATGACTACGGATCCGTCGGGCAAGTTACGTGAGTTGGTACTGACTCATATACTACATGGACCCTGTGGGAGTGACTTCCCGAACTGCCCGTGCATATCACGGAAAACCCCCAGCTGTCCGACTGAGTGCCAAAAGCACTATCCCAAACCATTCGCTACTGAAACGATCATCACGGAAGACGGATATCCAGTCTACATGCGTCGAGACACTGGTATGTAGTTGTATTTTGCACTCTCATTGAATTATGGCTGACAGATCTCCAAGGGACTTTTACGGTGCAGAAGAATGGTCGGCCGGTGACAAAGGATAACCGCTGGGTGGTATCATATAATCCGTATTTGCTCAACAAATACCAATCGCATATTAATATCGAGGTTTGTGGATCAGTGCACGCCGTAGAGTACATTCACAAGTACGTATACAAAGGCGCTGATCGGACAACCTTGGCGGTTAAAAATACGGATGGCGAAATCACACGGTACCTCCAAGCCCGGTACGTGAGTCCACCGGAGGCTATCTGGCGACTATTCGAGTTCACGACTCACCAGGAATTCTCGCCTGTGCAGCACTTGCATGTACATCTCCATGGCCAACAGACAGTGTACTTCGCAGATAATCTGACGGATGAACAATTAGCTGAAAAGATGGAATCTACTCGAACAACGCTTATGGGGTTCTTCAAATTCAACACGGACAACCCAACAGCTGGAGACTGGCTTTACTCCGAGATGCCAGCTCATTGTGTTTGGAATGAGAAGTCGAAGGAATGGACCTTCCAGAAGCGCGGTGGAAATGGGACTGGGCGCATGTACCATTGCAGTCCAGTTGCGGGTTAGCAATTATACCTGCGGCTGCTACTCACAGTAGTTCGAAAAGTCAAGTCCTTCGCCGAATTGCTTGTATTCGAAGGTGTCACCTACGATTTCTATATTGCAGTCTGCATTGCTCGCGGCCTGGCCCAGAATGACCAGGAGTGGTTCGGGTGTTTCGACGAAGCAGTCATATTCGCCACGGGTAATGGTCTTCGAACGCTTTTTCTCACCGGCCTCTGTCAACGGGAGATTGCGGATCCCTTGGCTATTTGGGAGAGGTAAACACACCACCTCTGCGACGACCTAGCTCACAAGCTCACGGTGTTTCGGGATATCCGCTGGACTTTGTCGATTCTCAGTATGATTACGGTCTTCTTCTGCTTGCGGCTGGGCTTGCGCTTCAGCAACAGTCACTTACCTACTACGGACTACCGACGAACCTTTGGGAGTTGAGTCGCAGTTATGTCTAGTGGTCTGCCAAAGTGCAGAGGGAAGATCTTTGTGCTCGCGCGGAAGCTATGCGGGCTCAATTAAATGTTAACCAACAAGCAGCATTCGCGGAAATCACCACTGCAATCTTCACGGAACCGCAGACGGCGCATTTCTACCTGCAGGGTCAGGGAGATTCTGGGAAGACATTTCTGTACCAAACGATACGTTACTATATTCGTGGTCAAGGGAAGACTGTTCTCTGTGTGGCGTCAACGGGAATCGCGGCCCTGTTACTGCCGGAAGGGCGCACCTCACACTCGCAATTCAAGATTCCGATCGATTTAAATGAGAGTTCCGTAAGCAGCATCTAATAACAGAGTATGCTGCCTTCGCAACTCCGGAATCTTGATTTGATCATCTGGGATGAGGTACCGATGCAGAATAAATACTGCTTCGAAGCGGTTCACCGACTGTTGGTAGATTTGCGGGGCTCCTCTAACGACGTTTTGTTTGGCGGCGTTCCGGTCATTTTCGGCGGCGACTTCGCGCAAATCCTTCCTGTGGTGAGAAATGGCACCTGCGCTGATATCGTTGCGGCGTGTTTACAGAAGTCATTTCTTTGGGGACGGTTGAGAAGGCTTAACCTTAGGGTGAACATGCGAGTCCGGGAGGGGGTGCATGGCGCGGAATTTGTGGATTTGGTTGGGAACATCCCGTACTCCGAATCTCAACGTTACGAAGTTGAGATTCCAAGGTACGTTCATCAGCTAACTGATGTTTCCAGCCTCATCGACCGTATCTATCCGCAAGAGCCGATGATGCGAACTGGGACGGATCCGACTGTTTTTTGTGGTCGATGTTTACTTTCGACTCTAAACACGACAGTAACGGAATTGAACGGGACGATTCTGCGACGACTACCAGGGCAAATACGGGTGTACCAGTCAACCGACACTCACGTCACGGACGCCCACGTCGCCGAAACGGGTCTCGACGAGTTTCCTGCAGGAGTTTTGCGAAACATCGACCTCCCTTCGCTACCGCCGTCTCAGTTGTCTCTCAAGATTGGCGCACCTATCATGGTCTTATGGAACTTTGCACCAGCTGAAGGGCTGAGTAATGGAACCCGCATGATTTTGACCAATCTCAGGAGACACTGCATTGAGTCACGAATTCTTTGTGGCAATAAGGATGGTCAAAATGCGTTCTTCCACGTATTGAGTTAATTTCCGACGACCATATTTGGAAATAAAGTTAAAGCGCAAACAATTTCCAGTCCGGTTGTGCTTTGCGATTACCATCAATAAATCGCAGGGTCAGTCGTTCCACACTGTAGGGCTAGACTTGCGGACGCCGGTTTTCACCCATGGTCAACTCTTTGTTGGTGTTTCGCGAAATTCCCGCGTCGAAGGCCTGAGCTTTCTCTTACCTGCCGAGAGCAGAAGCCGAACGCATGATGTCGTCTACACGCATATCTTGACGGATATCCGTAAACATTAGATATGTTCATTCCGTTTCCAGTGAGTTTGCCAATTATAAAAAGTCATCATTGAAGAGTTATTACTAACTTGATTTAGCAGGTCCTCCCAGACCCGTCCCATCCACTGAGCGCCATCCCGAAGTCCCCCGCCCGGACTGATCTAGGTTATACGATAAATCACAACCGACATCAGGTATGTCCGTAGACTCTCATCTGGTAATTTAGCTAACGTTGTATAAGCCGCAGACCCATAATCCCATCTCCCGAATAGAACCCGCCTTGAAGATTATTCCTCCAAATTTATGGTTCATTTTATTTTGAAGCTCAATATATAACCTACATGAGGTATGTCGATAAATCATGAATTGATAGCTGGTATTAACGAGTCTTAGAGGTAATTTTCCGGACCTGCGCCACCGAATACACCCATTACAGCAGTTTTCTTCTCGCCGCGTCAGCACGTAGGTGTCACCTGATTTTCGCATCAACGGTTGGAGTGGTTGGATTTCCATAGTAATAAGAGGTCAAGATCAAGTCTAAATATATGCAGCCTCTTAAATTTCAGTTGGCATTACGGTCTTTTATTTATATCAAATTGAACTAGCTATCACCGGTATTCTGCAATTTGATTTTGTAATTCTATGACATTGAGAAAATATCCCAAATGAAGCCAATACGAAAACCCGATTGTAGGATGCAATTTGTGTAAGACTTTTACAAAATGATGACGTATGATTGAATGCCATCAGGCAAAAAAGAAACTGCACCATACATTAATTGGAATAAATTGTTTTAACCTAGCCGAAATAGGACACAACGCGGGTCACCAAGACGGCGTTTCTACCTGTTCGTGGTGTCCCCTACGAACCTGGAGTTTATCTTCAGAGCCAACAGAAACACGCATTACTTGGTCACGGAGGAAAAGTTACCCAATTGAGTTTCCGGGGCGTACCCAGCTCCCGTTATGGAGGTGATGGATTAGACTAAGTTGGCCCTTTTTACCAAGATGAATTCTCACTGTTTACAGATATTCTGCCATTATACTGTCTCCCGAGGAAAGAGCACCGCTACCTGAGCGCTGGTGGTGTCGGTATAAGGAGGATATCTGGACTATGGGATATTAGGGAGATACAGATGGGGATACGCACCTCGTGTGGCTCTGGTGTCTAGGCCTCGCCTGGCTGGAGCTGCAGGTTTTTTGAGACTTTTTCCCGCGTACCAGTTTCCATGGCTGCTCTTTTTCATTTTTTTTTTGAGCAGAAGGTTCCGTAGAAAAGGTGGTTGGATTCTACCGGTAATTACTGAGCTAAATGGCTACCTGTCATGGGTCAATGTATCAATGATCTTAGGTTCGAGGTAAAGGGGGATATGAGCACTGTAAGAGGTGTGGCCTGGGTCAGAGAGGAGCCCTAGTGTTATAATAGTCTTGGACTCTACGTAGCACGAATAAACAAAGTTACAAAAAACAAAACAAGAAGCAATAGAAAATGTCGAGGATATTGAGAATGAGGGGCGGAATCATTTTCACTGTTGTAAAGTGTTTTGCAGCTATTTATCAGACTAGGCTTGTGGTTGATTGTACGGTCAAGTAACTACTTCATGAATTTCAATACAGTAGAACCTGTCCAAACCTTAGTGGGTCCCAGGTTTAATTATTGTTAATATTTATTGAATTTTTGGTACTTTGGCAACACTTACGCTTATGTGTCATTTTGCGTGCAGGGGCAAGTATTGCAAATATCACCGGTTAAACATGAATGAATCTTTTCGATAATTTAAACCGACACCCACTATAGGTTTGGACAGGTCGTACTGTAATTAATTCAAAATCCTAAATTCTTCTGGCATAAATTTATGGATACATTTAAATGTACGTTATCAGCTAGCAATCTACCGGTAGATGCTACATGTAGAAGTATTCTCATTATGAAGGTGATACTTGTTTAATGGACATGTACCAGTTCGTGTCGTAGATCGGGGTTGGTCGCAAGTCACTAAACATACATGAACTAGTACATTGAGTGTTGGTAAAACTTTGGTTATTACCAACTGCTATAATCATGATGACGCTAATGGGCTCTAATTCAAGGATATCATGTAAGTACAGGGGCTCAGGGGTAGGTGAAGGCAGCTGGAAATTTTATATACAGGGGTTATAATATGGACATATCCTAGCCATGCTATACAATTTTCTAGGTTAGACGAGATCATATGATCTAATACTTCACACCGATTTCATTTCATCGGAAAAGCCACTTTTGATATTTGTTCGCAAAAATCTACGGCTCCATCATTGTTAATTTAACCATTTAACATATATTAGAAAAAGATAAAGTTATCGAACGCCATTCGCAATTTAGCACAAGCCTCCAGAGAATCTACTTTATTAGAATTACTATCCTCTAATCATGAATACTCAAGCTACTTTACAAGGTCAAACTCGTGCTTCATATCTCAGTCGAGATCAAAGACTTGAGGTATATGTAGAATTCTGGTACTGAACTAGCCACTCAAACGAACTTATTTTCGCCAGATACTTGCACTGTATCGGACGGGATTCACGTACAAACAAATTGCGACTCAGTTAAGAGTAACATATTCACAAGTCAAGAACACTGTTCAATCTGGTCGTGCATCTCCTAAATTAGGGACTGGACGCCCTCCTAAACTTTCTCTTAACCAAATCGATCAGTTGGAAGAATTCATCTGCAGTTCTCGCGAGGCACGACAATGTTCTTATCTAGAACTGTCAGTTCATTTCTCCTCATGGGCTGCCGGAGAAAGTGCAATCCGTAGTGCACTCAAGGGAAGAGGGTACTCTCGATGCCTTCCGAGAAGGTCTCCGCCGTTGTCAGAGAATCACATGATGGCACGGAAAGTATGGGCAGAACAACGCCTTCAATGGCAAGAACAACAGTGGTCGCAAGTACTTTGGAGCGACGAAACTTGTATTAATGACGGACCTATTATGCCGAGCTATGTGACTAGAAAGGTAAGCAATTCCTATATAAATCCAAAAGTTTTTGATTACTCACAGTCTAAGAAGAAAGGAGAGGCTTACGATAATACATGTGTCGTTGATCGATACCGTAAGAATAATTCCTGGATGTTTTGGGGTAGTTTCGCCGGAATCGAGAGAGGCCCTTGTGTTTTCTGGGAAGCCGACTGGGGCAAGATGACCTCAGAAGGCTATCGCCATCACATCCTTCCCCTTGTTGTGAACTTTCACAGAAACAGACGGCAAGAGACAGGACGTGTATATTTATTTATGCACGAAAATGCGCCAGTACACAAAGCACCTCCCGCAAGAGATTATCTCATGGCACATGGAATTCAACCTATTTCATGGCCAGCATAATCCCCAGATTTAAATCTAATTGAGAATGTGTGGGGTATGATGAAACTACACATTCAAGATGTATATCCAGAGTTTGAGCGTGGGAGGCAGCGGAGTTGAGCAGAGAATCGCCGAAGTATACTAGAGGCCTGGTACAACTGTACAACAAAGGATAAGCTTCGATGACTCATTCTAAGCATGTCAAAGAGATGTGAAGAGGTAGTTAGAGTTCAGGGGGTCCAACTTCATGTTAGGAACACTTTGTATATTAGAATCCTGAGATAGATCTATCGAAATCCTTGATATTATCCTTGATATGGATTTCTTGAGACACCATTCAATATTTAGCCAAGAGTAACATACAGTCCAACCTCATCTATAGCGATAGTGGGTCCCGGTATAATTGTTGAAAATATTTATCAAAATTCAACCATTTACATTTGCAATACTTATCCCTGCTCGGAAAATGACCTGTAAGGGTAAGTGTTGCAAATATAAAAGTCCAGGTTACAATGAATATATTCAACACCTACGGAGGTACAGCCAGATAAATGTATAAAGGTAAAATGATAATAATAATAACTGGCTCTACTGGCCTAAAAGTAATAACTGTTGACCACCAAGATCAACGACGATAGAAATAACAATATACTGATCCGAGAACCTCACGTTCTCGATACCCTTTCCCAAAGATAACGCCTTCCTAATATACATCATCATGAGAGCCCTAACCGGTCCCTTTCTCATGACTTCTGTCGGATGTTACAGCCAACTGCTCCTAGTTGCCGTTATGCTACTGTTCCAAAACGCCTCTGCTTGTTATGAAACCTACTCAGTCCCGGAATACCCCTTCGTCCAAACATGATGCCTTCTGATAATATGCCCCAATTGGCAACATCTCGTGCCTCAGAACATCTCATCTTACCCGGTCGTTTAACTCAGCCCATAAGTATTATTCCATGTCGACCAGGGGGGCTTGGCCACCACAACGCTTTCCTTAATTAGGCAAGATCGCGAGAATGCACCTCGCACCCATCCCTACTGTGTTTTGTATGTATTCCGATGACAACAACATCAACGCAATGGATTGTTTACTAAGTATTAGTTATTATAAGAAAAGGAATTATTTTGCATTTTATGTTATGAGTTGGGAATCATTGAATCAATGCTTTGATCATTAGAACTCATATAAAACACAGTAGGAATGGGTGCGAGGTGCATTCTCGCGATGTTGCCTAATTAAGGAAAGCGTTGTGGTGGCCAAGCCCCCCCTGGTCGACATGGAATAATACTTATTGGCTGTACCTCCGTATACCGGGACCCACTATCGAGTTAGAGAAGGACGACTGAATTGAGTAATAATTATCTCGGTAAATTATACTCATGGATAATTCAGTAGGTACAGGGGGACAAGGGTAAGTTAACGAAGGCTAGGCAGTAAATTCTGTTTATTCCGATAGTATAAACATTTAAATATAGTGCACATAACTCATTCTCTAACCTTCGTTAACTTAACCTTGTCCCCCTGTACTATGTCGTTGTGGCTGAGATTAGCCATGCCGTTATGTTACTACTCTATTTACGACAAAATTCAGTCGCCTTTCGGCTCGTTTTACGGTCAACCGTTACTGTCCACTGCAGGAATGGATTTCGATCACCTTTGATTATCCGGTGTACCGTCATCATTACCACACACATAATGAGGCGCGGTGTGTGAAAGCGTATTACTGGATGTGAACAAGCTTTCTTCTATCTCAAGTGGGGCGTATGTCTAAGCCACCCAGTCAACACTTGGGAGAATGGCCCGGGCGGGGTACCACTCTGCTATCCGATCCAGAAGAATACATGTACGTGTTGGGTATGGGTGCAGAAAAAATAAGACTTGAAGACGTTCAGGAGAGTTTCACAGCCGTTGTTGCGATGTATAGTATTACGAGATAATTTCGTGAGGCTAGTATTAACTGCGCCAGAATAATAATACACTTATTACTACAGTTGAACCCTTGTTATACCGATATACTCGGAACGTCGTTATTTTTTTTCGGAACGGAATACATCGTTATAACAAGGGATCGACTGTACCCGCGAGACGGGCACTGTACATTGCCAAGACTAATTATTCGCGAGGCTGGATGTTCGCATGGTCAAAACTCATATCAAATTCGTGGGGTTGGTAATTGAAGGATTGCATAGTTACGGGCAGACTCGGGGCAAGAGAACGAACATGCAAATGTTTGAAGAACTAGATGCTTCCTGAGCTTTCTCGGGACATGAGAATATTTAACCGATTTTTACTTTCGGACTTGCTCTGGTGTTTACCATCTTCAATTGATCTTGCAACCTATAGTGTTGGAGGGCTGGCTATCAAATAATACGTATATACTATACCCTCCCTGAATACTAGGGAAAGAAGTACGGTATAAGTTTTATTGCTGTGAATCAGTAATATCACACCTCTAGTTGAAATGTTCCGCCCGCTTCAGCACAGTATGGAGAGTCATGGGGCTGTTGATATTTATTCCCCATCCGCTGTGGGCCACTGTCTCTACATAATCTGCTGTTGTTATGATATTTATGCATATATGCACGTGTACATGTTTAGGGATGTTCGATGGCGTAATTGATTGTAGCGTAAAGTATCATAGTGCCAGTTCCGGTAAGTTAATATTCGTCTGTGTTAGAGAATAGCATTTAGTGTCCCTGCTATATAGATATATAATTGCTAGTACAAGGGAACAAGTGTAAGTTATCGAAGGTTAGGCAGTAAATTCTGTTTATTTCGATAGTATAAACATATTAATATAGTGCACATAACTTATTCTCTAACCTTCGTTAACTTAACCTTATCCCCCTGTACATTACTAGACTAGATAGCATGAGTAGAGCTTGTTATTGGCTGAAATTAATTTTTCATGTTCTTGTAAGTAAATGCGGGGTAGTGACGTAAAACGTGAGTTTTAATTACTGACGAGTTCTATCCCTGCAACTAGATACAGTAGAACGCCCCTTACCTAATAGTAGGTCCCGGTATAAATGTTGAAAAGATTCATTGTAACTTGGAGCTTTATATTTGCAACACTTACTCTTACAGGTCATTTTGCGTGCAGGGGTAAGTATTGCAAATATAAGCGGTAAAATTTCTATGAATCTCTTCAGTAATTATACTGGGACCCACTATTAGCTAAAAGGGGTTCTACTGTATGCTGCTTGAAGTAATCTTATCTGCTCATTGATCGACATGAAATCAACAAATGTAATACAGTCCAACCTCATCTACAGCGATAGTGGTTCCCGGTATAAATGTTGAAAATATTCATTGAAATTAAACCATTTACATTTTTAATACTTACTGTAGTAGGGTAACTCGTAACTTGTCACGTGATAAACTGTATTTACAAGTAGTTAACAAGTCACAATAAAAACTTCATGCTCCTTGCAAATCACTTACCCTTACCCGATATTTTGGATGCAAGGGTAAGTCTTGCAAATGTAAGTTGTTTAATTTCGATAAATATTTTCAGCATTTATACCAGGACCCACTATCGCTATAGATGAGGTTGAACTGTACTTCAGACATTTTTGGCTATGTTTCTATTATTAGGAGTTAAATAATATCAAAATAGAAACTTAACTCCTTTTAATAGAAAAAACACGGCCAAAAATTCTCTCTGATAAAGCAACTTGCCTAACCACTAAGATCTCTATTTATAGACGAACATTTTCTCTTATATTAATTAATAGGTTGTCACCACCGCACTTCCTCAAGTTTCACATTCCAGTTTTCTAACGTCAAATTTATCCGAATTTGAATATCAAAATGGGGATTAGTAGAGCTGTTTTTGTGGCAGTCCCATTCGCCCTGACCTTTGCCAGCTTCGCTTGTATCTTTACGATATTGCTGTCAGGAATTTCAAGTAAGGACTTTAATCTTTTCGAGATCAATACGGAGAAACTTAGAGCACAGGTCTCTTCCCTCACTGATATCGCCAAAGAACTTTCAAAGACAAACACGGGCTTGTCTAATGCCGTTGCATCTACCGCGCATCTCATCGATGAAATCAAATCTGGTCTCAATCTCCCTGCCATACCGAATGATCCCGCACAAATTGCTGCTTCGGCCGCTCGAAATATCACAGCTTCTGAACTTGGCCTCGCTGACAAGTATAAAATCTATCTCTGGAATTACTGCGCTATTACCGGAACTGAAGTCATCTGCTCTACCCCCAAATTCGGTTGGGCCTCGGAAAATATTAACATCGAAAACTTGGAAAAGCGTACGAGCGCTGCAGCAGGAATTGAAATCAAATTCCCTGAAAAGATTACCAAGCCCATCGAATCTTTCATCGCTATTACTAGGTTAACTCAAATTTCTTATGCATTTGCAGCATTCGGTTGCCTTCTGATGTTTGCCTTTGGGATCTTCGCTTTTTACTCGCGCGCCGGTTCTTGCATTACCACTGTCATCTGCTTTTTTGCAGCTTCAAGTATAATTGTCGCCTCAGTAACGGCTACCATCGAGGCTTCGGTTGTTACAGCCGCTATCGAATCTCTCTCATTACTCTCTGGGGTGAAGGCCAAAGTCAATCTCATCACTCTCGCTTTAATCTGGCTTGCGGTTATTTTCATCATCATTGCCGGTTTCTTCTGGACTTTGACAAGTTGTTGTTGCGCTTCTAATCGATCTCCTGCCCGCTCCTTCCATAATCCTGCCAGACAAGATCCAGAGAAACCAAAAATAACAGGCATCTACCACCGTGTGGCCGAACCTAATTTTGATGATGCGAATTATACACATGGTGCCCAAGGACCCAGTATATCCAATAGCCTGAAACCATATGGCCCTCAAGTGAGAAATCAACGACTTAAGAATGGAAGCTCATACGAACCTTATGCACACACTGCTATATAGTTCGTATTTATATCTGATTCAGGGCTTAAATATAACTCTTATTTCGAAAAGACAAATGGATAAAAATATAGATCAATAGACAATTGATTCACCTTTGGATTTTCTACCCGAATATTGGAGTGTTTGGACGCTAATATCTCGCCTAAACACGATCGGCGTAGGAAAATAAACTAAATCCAGGGATCAGCACCCATCAAATCCGTAAGCTAGTACATAACGCAATGCCAGCCTTGCTAACTTTGTTAGGGCCCATGTAACAACTTCCTTCGCCTGACGCACACAAAAGTCCCAGACAGTCATTTGTGTGCGGGTACGGACACAGGAATAGGCAGAATCTCAGCTAGATACGTGGATGAGAGACCGAAATGCCCTTCGAGTTTCGCCGACATAATAGCGGAGAATAGTATTTTCGAAGGGCTGTGAATGTTGGACCTGTTTTCCCGCTCATTCCCCTCTATATCCATATCTAAATTCATATCCGCGACAGCAAAGTTTTGCACTCGCAAAGCAACAATTGGAGTCAAATCTTGGCCAAGTGATTTGAAATGCTCCCAGTGACATCGTTTTTTACCCATCGGCTCTCATAGTCATTTATTTAAGGAACCTCTTCTACCGCCACTAATCAGAAAGTAATGCGACGTTCCTTTGACGTTTCAAATATTCCGGTGCTGATCACTAGGCAAATGAGCATCATCTGAGGATCATCAACGGGGTTTCCGAAAACATTTTAACGACTCCTGACATTTTCTATTACAAAGAGCTCGATGTGGCGGACAAATTATCTATTAATCACTTCATCGAATATGATTAAGAAGGCTATAGTAAAATCAAAGCAATCCATATTCTACTTTAGTAAAAAAAAAAATTGAAAAACATCTACCAATTTACACAGTGCTCTCTGTTTTAGTGAAGATACTCGGTCTTTTTCTACAATGTGAATAATTTGGTATCGAGATTGCCTCTTCACGCAGTGCAAACCTAAATGCATATAATTAATCTAGAACCCATCTCCGTGTTGATAAGTTAGCAAAAAGACCAGCTTAATAGTATAAACCTGAAGATATGCCTATGGTATCCTCTCCTCATTGCACGTCGCTTGAAAGATATTAACCGACCTCAAACGCTGGACGTCGTAGCTGAATTCCCGCAACACGAATGTCGCACATCTGCGTTCCCTTACGCATCGGTGTACGACCTATCACTGGTTACTACTACACAGTCAAGAGTACTAATCATTATCGTATTCCATGGGAAGGACTCAAAGGGTCGAAAATCGGCCGAGAAATCCGCGGCCGCAACGGGAATAATATCATCAAGATCTTGTGAGAAGAGCAGGGTGTCGCAAGCTTATAAATTTGGATTGGAAGGGTTGGCTATGTTGGCTATCGCTACATGTATGTACGTGCACCGACATCTGATCCCACTTCAGTCGAGTTCTGGTCTATGGAGAAGTTATGGCTCAGTGTCAAGGGAACCAAGTTGGTTATCATGAAATTTGATTTAATAAACTGTATGAAGAGGAACGAGAATACAGATACTAGTTACGCTTATACTGCTTGCCGTATCCGCCATCTTGATTCCTTCCTCCCTTAAGCTTTCAATTATCCATTTATCATATCTCTCGTTATGTTATCTTATGTTCTCCCCAACGTCACAGTCGCGTTTTCCCTATGTCGTTCCGCAGTTGTTCACGACGTCATTGTAGAATTATGTATGATACTCGCTTAGCGGATCATGATGACATCATATAGACGTCATTACCTCGCTTAAGCAAATCGGCTAAGCCAAAGTACGGTCGAACCGTAACGCTCAGGTAGTGAGTCAACCACAGGCGACAAAGACGTTTCCTAGACCCCTGTAGAACGTACATTACCCGCTGACAAGATACCGGCTGACTAGCATCGGACTTGGTAGCCGAGGAGCAGATGAGCAGATGAGCAGATGCGCCGACAAGTCTGATAGTACAAGACGTGACGCGAGCCTGGCACTAAATCGCCCCTGATCAACATGCAGACAAGAGATGGAACGAACATTTTTCTATCGGGCTTGGTCGCTGCAGGATTTAAGCAGTGAAATGGTAACAAGCGAGGTTGACGAAGTGTGTCTAGGAAAAAATTGACACGTGCGTGAGGACCAAGACCCTGACTGTCGTGGCTCTCAAAGTCCCACGCTTAATTGAAGTCTGACGTGTCCCGCGACGAATGAATGTATGCGTTGTTTGTGTTAATTGTCATGTTCGAGAGATTTACTTGTTCTAGATTTGGCGCTAACATCAGACTCTTAAATTAATAGTTGGCCGGGTCGAATGGTGCAGTTCTACACTATCCGGACCCTTCTCCCAAGTAGAGTCTGGGTAGCTTGGACACATGCCCCACTTGAGACAGGAGAAAGCTGGTTCGAATCCAGCAAGACCTGCACACCACTATTCTCGCGGTGATACCGTAGACGTAGAATGATGAAAGCATGCTCAGATAACCATGGGTTTTTCCCGCTTTTCCCTGTAGTGGGTATCCACGGAAGAGTGTACATGCCGCAAGGCGTTATTCTCGTAGTGGTACAGTAGAGCCCCTCTTAGCTAATAGTGGGTCCCGGTATAATTACTGAAGAGATTCATAGAAATTTTACCGTTTACAATTGCAATACTTACTCCTGCACGCAAAATGAAATGTAAGGGTAAGTGTTGCAAATAAAGAAGTCCAAGTTGGAATGAATCTTTTCAACATTTATACCGGGACCCACTACTAGCTAAGAGGGGTTCTGCTGTATCTGCAAATGAAATCTAAATACAGTCGTCCCTCTCTAACTCGATAGAGGGTCCCGGTATAAGTGTTGAAGAGATTCATAGAAATTTTACCGTTTATATTTGCAACACTTACCCTTACAGGTCATTTTGCGTGCAGGGGTAAGTATTGCAAATGTAAATGGTTGAATTTCAATGAATATTTTCAACACCTATACCGGGACCCATTATCGAGTTAGAGAGGGACGACTGTACATGCAAGTCGGACTTTTTTCCTCTGATACCCTGTAGAAGTAGCTGGTTAAAATTTGTGAATCGTTGGAAGGTCACGAAGTTTCTTGAACCGGTAGAATTTGGATATAAAATCATGTCCGTACTTGGGTTGAAATGAAATAATGTTATACCCAGATAACTTTCGCGTCCCTTAAAACTGTCAGCTATCAACTACTCAGGCATCGCTCAATCCCCCCAGAGCAACAGAATCTATTTCATCGACGCCCTAGAGTGTATACATTATAAATGTGATAGAGCAGTCAAACTTGTATTGACACAGAAGGACTACTAAATAAGATCAAAGCTTTCATTATCTAAAATAAGTACACTACAGAATCAAACTTCATTAAATACAGCTGCTGTCTTATTCCAGCTCCTTCTCGTAGCTTCCATGAGGTTACTAGAAACTTCTGGATCAGCATAACAAGTACCAGGGAGTCCCTGACTAATACTATCCTGATCTGGCTTAGGCCGGATCACGCTAAATGGGGCCTCTGACACTATGACAATAAAAACTTCCCAAACATTAATGAATAAGATTCCGGCACATCACGCAAAAGTGTTCACAGGGCAGTCGCCTGATAAGAACTCAAACATAAGACTTGGATCACATCCAGATCAAAGAACTTGTGATTCCGAGTATTTCGACCTGCCGTGAATGTAGCGCAAGCCCCGCAACTCTTCACCTTCGGGGCGCTTATGTCGGAGAAAACGCCGTCGTGATCGATTCTGCGTACATGTCTAATACCACCCACGGATCGAATCAATAGACGAGGTGTAGAGGCTGACGAGACTTGTCCGACAAGCCACCGTCACCATTTCCCACTCCCCGAAGTCGGCCTGATCACACGGATCACACGACCGGATCGCCGTGAATTGCGTGACTTGCCAAGATTCGGTCCAGGCTCGTCAAATCTATGAGAAAGCCTGGCATGAGTTAGTATTGTTAAAGGTTGGAGATGTACATGATCTATTCACTTGGGGGCTTCAATCAAATAAGAACTGTTATCTCCGAGGGGTATGAAGTATACTTGGGTTTTGGAAACGCTTGGGTAGTATTAGCTAGAGGGACGCGAAAGTTATCTCATGTATCCGTTTTAACTTATCATCTTAAGCTACATACAGACATGAATGTATATATATACAAGATCCACCGATTCTGGAAGCTTCGTGACTATCTCATAACAAGTACAATCTAACGAGTTACTTCTAGGAGATTCCATGTGATGCCATTCTCATCTTGTTTTAATCCTTTCTAGTAACTCCCATCGGCGTTCTGTAAACCCTGCACAAACCGATCCTAACCGAGCTCAGTGTGGTCAGCGCTTTTTCACAAGTATCAGGCGGAAGAACGAGATCACAGCGACGGCGGTCTAGACTTACCGGACAAAATCCGGACTCATCGGGCTTGGGTCTCGGACAAATTTACATCTCTCGTTGATGGACGATTCTAATTTCTCAAGCAATCAGATCTACTGGGTTCGTCGGGTTGACACAACATAGTTTCTGCGGGATGCACTAATATTTCTCCAAACCTTAAGCTTGAGAAAATCATCTCAAAAGTCGGAATTTAACACACCTCTTTCCCGGGTCATCGGATCCACAAGAGATTAAAGAGGGGAGAGAGTAAAACCGAGTGACTGAGTGGCTGAGCGGCCCCGCTCTACTTTTCCACATTTATGCATCCTGAACTTAAGATCCACGTCCCGAGAGAACCGACTCTAGCATCCCCACCTCAAAGCATGAAGAGCCGACTCCCGTATCACACGACGTATCCCACACCCGTCAATCTGTTAGAATCGATTAATATTGATCCGGTTCGGACCGTAATTCTACACCGAATCAACGCACTATGCGACTCGGCATACGGATATCCGATTCATTACTAATCTGTACCAATCAGATAATCACTGGGTATGGTCTCGGATAGTTCTATCCGTAATGGAGGTATATACGTTCATCCCCTTATCATCCTTTGGAAATCCTACAATGATCTCTTTGATTATTAACATTAGTAGTAGTAGTTTTGTTTATTCGTGCTATGTAGAGTCCAAGACTATTATAACACTAGGGCTCCTCTCTGACCCAGGCCACACCTTTTACAGTGCTCCTATCCCCTTTTACCTCGAACCTAAGATCATTGATACATTGACCCATGACGGGTAGCCATTTAGCTCAGTAATTACCGGTAGAATCCAACCACCTTTTCTACGGAACCTTCTGCTCAAAAAAAAAATGAAAAAGAGCAGCCATGGAAACTGGTACGCGGGAAAAAGTCTCAAAAAACCTGCAACTCCAGCCAGGCGAGGCCTAGACACCAGAGCCACACGAGGTGCGTATCCCCATCTGTATCTCCCTAATATCCCATAGTCCAGATATCCTCCTTATACCGACACCACCAGCGCTCAGGTAGCGGTGCTCTTTCCTCGGGAGACAGTATAATGGCAGAATATCTGTAAACAGTGAGAATTCATCTTGGTAAAAAGGGCCAACTTAGTCTAATCCATCACCTCCATAACGGGAGCTGGGTACGCCCCGGAAACTCAATTGGGTAACTTTTCCTCCGTGACCAAGTAATGCGTGTTTCTGTTGGCTCTGAAGACAAACTCCAGGTTCGTAGGGGACACCACGTACAGGTAGAAACGCCGTCTTCGTCCCCCGATTATTAACATTAACCTCCTTCAGGATCTTATGATAGTTTCTACCATATTCATCTGGAGTTAGAAGATTGGATTATAGAATGGACCTGGGCAAGATGTATATATACCACTTGATAAACCCCTAAGTAATTAATTAATTTAATACAAAAATATATCTTACTTCTGAAAACTCTACACAATCTAAAGCAGGAACATCGTCGTCCTGCCAGATGCCAACTCGGTCCTCTAAAACAAGATTCGCATCCTATCTGCAACAGAGAAAGTGATCCCTCAGCGTAGATGGCCCGCCCACGTCAAGCATGGCCATGTGTGTCTTTCGCCAACGTGATGCCCTATCTGAATCCTCTCTGCACACCTGTCATCGCCTCCTTTCCTGCTCTCCACTTTCACTCGTGCGCTCGTCCTTTAATATATCCCCTTGCTCCGGCTTCGTTGGGTAGATCAGGATCGGACGGGCTCAAGGCGACGGGACGCGTCGAGGCCCGCGTCTTGATTTCCCGACTGCTATCATCGAGTGAGCGGGAGCGTTAACTAGCTTTGAATAATTCAATCACAACATTTTACCCGGTGGAGTACAGATTTTATTGTCATCGCGCATCGAAATAATTCAATTCGTATGGAATTTAATTGGAGTGATTCCGGGGTGAGTGTATTCATTAAATGAGGTGGCGCTACATGAGTTACTACGGAAACTTTGATTCAGCGATTGTTCTCGTGGGGGCAGGGCTTTGTTAATTATCGGTCAGATTCTATGGCAATTAAGCTTGAAAAACATTCATTGTAATAAATATTGTTGTGATTGGTACTATTCGCCTACGCACCTGAAAAGCTCCGTAGGTTAGAGTCATCTCAACCTTTTTATTCTAACTAAACTAAGCTTCAATCCATCCTAAATAGTGATCTAAATTCATCATTCATGATACCTATACTTTTTAACGATTGAAACTCCTGTCCGAAATTGTCCGAAAACTGCCACGCTGGATGATTTTCCCTTCTTCGAGCACAACGATGCTGTCCGAAATAGCCATTAATTGAGTGCTATGAGTGATGAGAATAATAGCCATCTTGGTGACCGGATGACCGCGGAGCTTTTGAATGGTGTGACAGATACTCGCGGTAGTTTCTGCATCAAGGGCCGAGGTTGCCTCATCGAGAATTAAGAGTGCCGGGCATCGCACGAGAGCTCGTGCTATCGCAAGACGTTGTATCTGACCACCTGAAAGTCCCACACCACCTTCACCAATCACAGTGTTATATCCTCTCTCTAAGCCGTCGATAAATTCGGCAATGCCAGCTTGATTTGCCGCTTCTATGACCCGATCAAGTTGAGTATATGCCGAGGTGGTGGGAAGCCCATATACAATATTAGCATAAATGGTATCTGGGAACAAAATGATGTCTTGAGGAACAATTGCAATTTGGTCTCGGAGAGACGCGGGGTTGCACCGGCTGAGGGGGATACCGGCAAAAGTAATCGACGAGAATAGCGACTCATCAGGTAAGTAAAGACCAAGAAGAAGCGATGCTATAGTTGATTTACCTGATCCGGAAGATCCAATAATCGCGGTACAACTGTTTGGGGGTATAGTAAAAGTGATATTCTTTAGAGTTGGTTTCGAGCAGTTTGGATAGGTAAAATTTAAATTATCCAACACAATGGGAAAAAGAGAAGAAAGTGTTTGCGAGCCTCGTGCGTGAGTGTTATTTCTTTGGGAGAGATTTGCAAGATACATGATTTTTGTAGCTGTTGTTCGCGATGCGTTAATCTGTGGGAAGAGAGATATCACCGAGAAGAAATTCCCAAGAGCAAAAAGTAAGATATTGATAATTTGGAGATAGTCCAATGGAGAAATAGTCTTATAAGTGATGAGTGTAGCTCCGTAGTAAATAACCAGAGCTGTGGTTATAAAGGATATCGTATCTCCAGTGATACCATATGTTACACCACTGAAGAGAGACCGACGAAGTCCAGCTGAGTATGCCGATGCCACCGCTGCCCTAAATTTTCTTTCAAAATATGGTTCGAGTCCGAATAATCTCACGACTCGGATATTTGCGACGGTTTCAGTCAAAACACTGTTGGTATTTTCAGCAAACTTATTACATTCGTCTTCATACTTGGTAGTCG
>CM059594.1:18822317-18827317 GCA_030378345.1 Podosphaera fusca | reverse complement strand
CATTGGGAAGCCCACATGTTCCATTGTGGCCCACAATCCTTCTTGGTCTACAAGGTCATAACCTTTCTCTAGGTCCAGAAATAGTAGAGCACCACCTCTGGCTTCTGGGGTACCTAGGTAATCAGTTATTAGTTGTACCAATCTAATGTTATCATCAATCAGCCTGCCTTTCAGAAAAGCTCCCTGGTGCGAGCCTATAATGTTTTGCAGGACCGTTGCTATCCTTGCTGCTAGTATCCCACTATAGACTTTGTAGTCTACATTTAGCATAATTAAGGGCCTATAGTTAGAGCATTCTCTCTTGTCTCCTTTTTTGTAGAGAACCGAGAGGCAACCCTCAAGCCATGTTTCATTGATTTTCCCGCCTTGCAACGCCCTGTTGCACTCGGCTGTCAGCCTAGTTATAACTGGGTGGTAGCTTGGCTGGGAGACATTAGACCTTGGTAAGAAGGACCTGTAGAACTCTCCAGGTAGCCCATCTAGTCCTGGGGTTTTGCCGTACCCCAGGTTTCGAATGGCTTTACACACCTCTGCCTCAGTTATGCTTTGGCATAGTTGTCTTCCTTCTTCTTGTGTCACCTTTGTACTCCAATTATTCAGCATACATTCCAGCGTCTTTTGGCACCTGTTTTTCTTCTGGTACAGCGGTCCCCAGAATTCTGATACAGCGTTTGCTATTTCTGCAGGTTCCCATGTCTCGTTACCCTCTCTGTTGAAGAGTGACTCGATTCTGTTCGGTGCATATTCCTTCATTTTACTGAAGAACCACTTACTTGGTCTTTCGTCTAGTAACCCATGTTTGGCTCTGACTTTGTATGTAAAATCCAAGGTATCCTGTTGAGCCGCCAGGCGTTCCCTCAGGTTCAAGTGCTTAAGTTTCCTTAGCACATTTACTTCTGTGAGATCCTTATTGCGTCTCTTTATATTTGTCCGCTGTCTTCTGATTCCTAGGATCTTCCTTCTAGTGCTAGATTGCACAAGTTTGGAGGCATCCTTTAGTGTCTGCGCTGCTTCCGCCTTCATCTCTGGCCAGTCCTTCTCTGGGATACTTTGCATTGATTTCTTCACCAGAGGGTGTTTCAAGATTAGGGGATTCAGACGCCATCTTCCGCTTACTCTTTGCCTCTCTGTTACTACTACAGTCAAGATGACTGCTCTGTGATCAGATGCGACTGGAGGAGCCCACATTTCAACTTTCGAGATTTTTTCTTTCCAGTTCATAGAGAGGTAAAACCTGTCTATTCTGGACGCTCCTTGGAAGGAGTTCCAATGACTGAAGTCAATCTTCCCTTCTGGGTCCTCATCCATCGCATCCGCTAGTGTGCTACTGGTATCACCCAGGCTTTCTAGTAGTTGGCTGAATAAGTCCCTAATTTCATACGACGGAAGCCTCTGAGACGTTCTGTCCTGAGTTCTCAGGGTTTGATTAAAATCTCCCCCTATTATTTGGCATTCTACAGTAGCTTGGGCTAGCTCCTGGATTGCATTTTTGACCCACACTACCCACTGTGCAGTGCTTGCTGGGCAATATATATTTGCTATGGTTATTGGCATTTTATAAAGTAAGATTTCAGTTACCAATAGGCGACCGTCCTCATCACTTAATACTACTCCATCACCATATTCAATGCTGAATTTTGCTGCCTTCGTGTTCACCAGTGTGCACACTCCCCCAGTTGAGGTTGAAGGGCTGCAAAATCTTATATCTAGCATTGGAAAGATTTGAAGACAGCTCTCAAAGTCTTTCTTAGCCATTCTTGCCTCCTGTAGCAGAAGTATCGATATTTTGTTGATAATCACCCAGTTGCATAAGGTGATCAGCCTGTTGGGATTGAGGGAGGAACAGTTAAGAGTCACAATAATGGGATTCATGATGTCAACGAAGGGTATAAAATTGGTGCCTCTTATCAAATTTATTGAGCTGAGTTATGAGATGTTGATTTTTTTTTTAAGAAGAAAGATGAGAGTTGCTAATTAAAAGAAAAAGAAGTTAAAATACATGAGGAGAGCCGCCCTTTATATAGGCCGTCTCTCAATTCGATTACATAATTCCGGATACGTCGGTGAGTCAGATATGGTCGCACACGCGGCCGTTCCTTCCTCATGTGATGCATCGCAGATTTCACATTTTTTCCCCCTTCTCACTGCTTTAAAGCGCGTGATGAAACCGGATTTCTCCCCCAACTCAAAAGAGAACAGGTTTTGGCTCTTCTCAAAGACTAAGAGCTTCGCCTCCAGCACTAATCCCTTGTTGAGTCGTCTCCCCATCCAGTATTTTTCCTCAGGGAATTTTTCTTCGACAAGCTGCTGCAGTTTGAGCTCGCTCTTTGGCCCTGCATGCAGAGTCAGGTAGGCCTTCGGACCGTCCTTTATGTGTGGTATTAGTTCCACAGTAACGTCCTTCTTCAGGTTACCTCCTGCCCTGAAGGTTACCTGCTTACCTGCGAACTCGTTTGCTTGCTCCGGCGTGTCGAATCTAATATAGGTTAACATGCAAAACATCAAGAAACATTTGTGGGTTGGTTTACCTAAGAAACCAGTGGGATTTGCTTAGGGTTCCGAGTGCCACCCCAAATCTGGAAGCACCTGAGGAGAACAGCGCCTCCGAGAGTTTGACATCTGTCATGCTGTCCCGGAGTTCAAACGGCGGTTTTATGACCAGGTAGCACCCATTGTCAAAGTCCGTGTCGTCTTCGTAGCGCCTTTTTGTAGGCACATCCTTAGGCATTCCTACATCATTTACTTTTGAATTTTTTGGGCCCTCCCCTCTGGCCACTTCTTTCCCCTTGCTCCTTTTTCCAGATTCTTCCTCAGTGCCCTCTTTGTTCCCACTCCCACGAGTGTTGGGATTCTGGTTTGTTGGCTTGGGTCCGGTCGTGCCTTTGGTTGCCCGATTCTTTGGTCTCCTTGGTTTTTTCCTCCCCCCTATCCCTGTTTCGGGGGGGTTTTCTACTAATTAGTAGGGAGAGCATAGATATGGAATCAGGTACTTACTTCCGTCTTTCAGTGTGGTGATCTTGGCCGCTTGCCCCGCAGGGTTCGCAGTTATCTCCACCTCACCAAAAGGGTCCGCCAGACACTCTGGTTCCGCTGTGACAAAGATAGTGTCAACTTGAGTACTCCTGACATTGCTGCCAGGCTCTTTCCAGCCCTCACTCATTTCAACATCTACCTGCTGGCACCAACACTTAAGCATTAATTACTTTAAGGATCGGACGGGGGAGCTAACCTCGTCATCTATCTCCATCTCACTTATATTTTGCCTCTGAAGACTTTCATCCTCTTTGGCTTCACTTTCCCCTCTTCCAAGTTTTTTCAAGAGCTCTTTCTTCACCGGCTCCACAGGTGGTACGCGCTCAGAGATTTTACTCTCTGACCGTCGCAGAGGCACAATCCTGGTTTCTCTGGGCTTGCTTGTTGCAGAGGAGTCACCCTCCACAACTCTGCTACCCTCGTCCCTCGACACAAGTACACTCCTCAGCACGGTTCGCTTCTTCTTTCTCTCGGCGGGCAACTTGTTTGATGGCGGTCTTTTGCCATCACTCTTTCCCAATCCTTCCGGTGCGGAATCCATCTCAGCAGATGAATGGCTCCTATTTTGCATCTCTTAGTTATATTCAAGGAGTTCGGCGAGTACCTACTATTCCTTGTATACTTTCCAGGGTCGCGACGAGGACGCGGATGCTTCAACTCAATCTCAAAATTTCCTTACAGTACTACATTCAGATTCAGCCAGCACCCACATAATGTCTGTATGATTCCGTGTAAAGAAATAAAGAAAATTACAAATGAGAATGGGAGTTTCCTCACTTGAGAGAGCCACTTGAGACCCCAACTTTAATATACGCTATTGGAGCTGGAATTACCGCGGCTGCTGGCACCAGACTTGCCCTCCAATTGTTCCTCGTTAAGGGATTTAAATTGTACTCATTCCAATTACAAGACCCAAAAGAGCCCTGTATCAGTATTTATTGTCACTACCTCCCCGTGTCGGGATTGGGTAATTTGCGCGCCTGCTGCCTTCCTTGGATGTGGTAGCCGTTTCTCAGGCTCCCTCTCCGGAATAGAACCCTAATTCCCCGTTACCCGTTGAAACCATGGTAGTCCAATACACTACCATCGAAAGTTGATAGGGCAGAAATTTGAATGAACCATCGCCGGCACAAGGCCATGCGATTCGTTAAGTTATTGTGAATCACCAAGGAGCCCCAAAGGGCATTGGTTTTTTATCTAATAAATACACCCCTTCCGAAGTCGGGGCTTTTAGCATGTATAGCTCTAGAATTACCACGGTTATCCAAGTAGTAAGGTACTATCAAATAAACAATAACTGATTTAATGAGCCATTCGCAGTTTCACGGTATAACTTGCTTATACTTAGACATGCATGGCTTAATCTTTGAGACAAGCATATGACTACTGGCAGAATCAACCAGGTAACTATCGTGCCGGGAGAGCACGCCCTCCCGAGCGCCCTGCACGCAGGGCTGAGTAGTTCACTGAAAGGCGCGTAGTCAGGCGGACCCGACGCGGCGCGGCCGGCAGGGCGGAGGAGCTACGCTCACCGCACCCCACCCACCATCCATGTGCCCCACTGAGTTTCCCACCGAGCGGTCCGCCGCACCACGAGTCACACCACGAGGCGGTCATCGCGTGCGCCATGCGCCCAGCAAGAGGAGGAGACCTCGGCTGCGTCACGTCCGGAGACGGCTACCAGCGTTGGCTTTCCCCCGAGTGTCTTAGGGTCAGGGTAGCCATCGGCCAATGATCCACAGACTCCAACGTTGCCCGCCAGCCAGGCTGACGGGACGTCGGGTGTGTCCCCAGCGCAGTATCCCACAGGAGTACAGCTGGCCAGGGCCACACAGCGCAACTGTCGTCGCCTCTACCCAGCCGGCGCCCAAGGCCCCGTACCAGGTCGAGTTGAGAACGAGTCGCAGGCGACTACGGTACACACGTCTCCCACAAGAGACGCCAGAGGGCGGCAGTGCCGGTTCCCT
>CM059594.1:18772945-18817217 GCA_030378345.1 Podosphaera fusca | reverse complement strand
TAGTGTGACGGCTGTTCAGCCGATTGTAAGCCTGTAGCCAACGATGGTTATCGCAGGCATGTACTGTCATGCAGATCATGGGTACATAATGCAAGATCACTAATAATAGAGATTAGCGACTGCATTATGCAAGGGTCCTAGATTGTACAAGGGTCTATAATCAGGGCTACAGCATGATTAGGTAATCAGGGTTTGGCTTGAACTGACTGATACTAATTATAAGTTTTATCCTTGATTTTCAATAAGAATTACTCTCGGGTGATGTTCGAAGCTGAACAATGGGAAGGAAACACAGAACTTGTATATAGAGGATTGTTCGGAACCTAAGTTAGCTTTTCTTTTTCATAGTGAAATATTGACAACCATTACTCATACAAGTGCTCATTGCCTCATATAGTTAATCTGTGATACTAGTCGTGTAATATGCTATGAACATTAGTTATTACTAGGAAAGTGTGTGTAAATTTGATGCTTAATGATGTATAAATCATCAATATCAATAAACATCAACCATCAACTAAATTGATGTCTATAACCACGAATTTACAGAATATATTGACAGAAGGCTCTGAAAATTGGTGATTCGGTAATGGAATATGATTTTGTCAATATTTTTGTCTGTTTTTTCAAATATTTGATATCAAATAAGCAAAGCTTCAGCATCTGAAGATTTAATTATTCAACCGAAAGGCGATTAAAATCTGAATCTAAAACAACTATGTTTTCATCTTAGTAGCAATCAAAATTCATGTTCATCAATGATAAGTAAGTTTCGAATGTGTTCAAATTCGATAATTCTTGCTGATAATAGCTTTTAATATTCATTCATGTAATTTTTTGCATTGAAATTCGAATTGACTTTTTTCAAGTTTTGAATTTAATTTTCTTTTGATTCAATCTAAGTAAATGTCAGTATTGTATCAATATCCATGCTAATGGTGCCGGAAGAATTTGTACGTTAAGTGCTTAGCTATTTTTATAAGTAGATGCCTATTTTTTTTTAGCAAACTTCATTCTCAAACTGATATTATTAGTCTTTTCATTTTTCGGTTGAATTAGCAAACAAAACAAATTTTTATTGATCATTTTTAATTGATATGATAAAAGTGAAAACTGAAAAATAACAAGTTTCAATATAATTATTATTGATTTTTGAAAACAGTCAACAAAGTTTCGCTGTTCAAAAACCAAAGTGAATTTTCATCTGCACCGGGATTTCACAAAAACTACATTGCTACTTCCTCCTTAAATGTTTGAAGCCCTCCAGGTAGTTCAACATGGCATTTTTGTTCCCAAATATCATGTGCATGCCGTAATAGTCCAGCACTGTTGCAAGCTAAATTGCACCTTCCATATTTTTGATGCTTGTTAAGCTGGCAACTTTATCCCAACCAGCTAATGATCTTTAACTGTGGACCTCTGGATAGGTTTGATCACTAACGCAAATTTTTCATGATGATCGAATGGCGTCTGACCTCGCCTTCTGCATTTGATGTTGAAAACAATTTTCATCAATGCGTCATCGCCATTTGGATATATGGAGTCGTAGCAATGATGTCAACCTGCCAAAAAGCTTCCATTTGTCTTTCAAGATTCAAATTATCCCAATTTATATGTATTAAAGCTCTTCGAATCCAAAATTGAATAGCTGGCGTAATCACTGTCTGGATCAATCGTTCCATGAATGAAATCATGTTCCCTAGTGATAATTATGATCGAGACATGATATTTCTGGAAAATTTTACTTTGATTGAGCTAGACCATTGATCTGCGTCTTTCTTCATGTCAATTGGTGCGTTGTTTTGGAGTTGTCGTCATCTCACTCTTTTGATGGAGCTTTGCAACCTTTGACTTGCTCCGCTAATTCTCCACATCGAATTGCTGCTGATTGGTAATTTTTTGATTTGCCACCGTCCACATTATCCTGTGATCCATTCCACTAGTCTTTTCAACGTGTATAAATACTGGTATTCCATTCTCAAATAAATCTCGCCATAATCATCAATTCATCAAAAATCTTCTCGTTGTTTTACTTTCACAATGGCCAAGCTACCCCCCATAAGTGCATTTGGCAAAGATGCGAAGCCCGAAGATGATTGGACAAGGCTTCCGATCGGTGATAAACGACGGAGGTGTCAAAACAAGCTAGCTCAGAGGAAGTATAGTTAGTTTCATTCCTTTTTCTCGCTTGTTGATGTGATAGCTAATTTGCATCAGGGAGGAAGAAGCAGGAGGAGAAAATTACCAAGGAAAGGGAAGAGCGCCACCGACCTCTTCCTTCTCTTCCTCTTCCTCGTCCTACCTCTGTTCCTCCCTCTCTCTCTCACCCTTCGACGTCTTGGCAAAATCCACTGCCGACACCCTCGATCGGTCTATTCCAAGATTTCGATCAATACTTTCCACCAGCCGTTGAGCCGTAAGTCCTTCACGAGATGTTTCATTTAGTTGACGATTTAACTTATTTTGAAAGTGCCTATGGTGAACCATTTGACACATTAGAATTTTCATATCAGGTCATGGGGATCCCTCTGGCGGCAGCTTCAGAGCCTGTGGCTTCGACCCACTATCATCCCTCTAATTTTTTCAATTTCCAGAACCTGGAGGTCGAAAATTTCCCTCCCAACAACAACGCTAGCCCGCCTGCCGACTGGAGCCTCTCTCCAGCAAACAATTTACCAGTCGAAGAGGTGCCGGTCATTGACTCGGGTTGGCAAGATCCACATTCGGATTGGTGGCCTCTGGGTTCTGAGGGGATGCCAGACTTGTCATGGCAATTTGACACGATGAATGGGGCATAATGGACTGTGAGCCTACCCATTCCCAAGTGACAAGTCTGAGGAGTCAAGCCTGAGGGGGAGGGCTGGTGGAAAGATTGATGAGGATATCTAGGCATGTAAAGTTAAGATGCGAATAAAATAATGTTATGTCAATCACAACATCGAAGTATGAATATGAGTAGCCAAATGTGCGTGACCAGTCTCTCCTGACGATATTGAATTTTATGAGGATCCCTTATGTCGACTCCTCTTTCTTCATAAAATTGCAGTTTGATATTTGTCCGTGATCATATTATGAAGGAAATCTATTTCTTGTGAGAAGCTGTGTTGATCGCTTCTACTGTCAAGAACGCATATGAATCCGCTGATGCATTTGATGAAGTCTTTCGAAATCTCCCCAACGACCATCCTTTGCAATCATTTGTAAAATCGATAATGACTCTCTGAATAGTTTTCTTTGATTTAACAACATAAATATTCAGTTTAAGTTGCTTATTTATTATTTTCTGTTCCACACAAAATCCCCTCTAACTGTAGATTTACAAAATTCCTAGGAGTTTCGATTTCTAGTTTGGTAACCCACGATCGATTAAGTAAGCTTTCAAATTTCACTAATATTGCAAAGTCATGAAATTTTATTAGCAACCTATTAATCTTGTTTCATTACCATTTTTGTCTGTGATTCTTGGATCGGTTATTTCGATGGTATACTTTTCGGGCTATTACTTCAAGTAGCGCTTTGAAAGCATCTACACATCTCATATTCGAGAACGGCGAGAGTTGTATCAGACCCAATCAGATATTCACAACAATCTTCCTGGCAGTGATGATGAATTTGCGGGATTTCGAGATCGTATGAAGATAAATTTGAGATTTTTTCTCTCTCCATGTATTTGGATATTCATAGACGAAGGTGCACGCTGTAATGGTCATACCTAGCGGTTTTTGGGAATGAAAATTTGAATGGATCTTCCGATCGTTATAATAATGCCATTTGTTGCATAAAGCGACATACGAGTTGTGCCAAGTCCATGTACTAGTTGAGATGAGTAGTGTAAATTGAACTTGACGAGTTACAGGGAATGAGCCGCGTGGAACGAGTCGCGTGGTACTAGTCATGTGGATAGTCGCGCGGATAGTTGCGTAGAACAATTCGCGTAAGACGAGTCATTTGATGTGAATCATATGAGACGACAAGACGCGTTTTGTTGATAGGATTAGTAGGAGCCTTGAACTGATTGAATAGATAGCTGTGAAGGTGACCCAGTACTTAACAGAAACTCAGTGAAGGATAGAGTTACAATCATAGGACTAGAACCACCCTCTTTGTATATAGGGAGGAAATCTCACATTTGGAGAAGGATAAGTTAAAATATTAATTATCTTTATTGTCATACTCATTCAGTATTACGTTCATGTTCATCGAATCATACAGGGGCTCAGGGGTAATTGAAGGCTGTATGTCTTTACAGGGTTTTTAGTTGCCGATTATCATACCAATATGGCGGTTTCCTTTGTTGATCTTTTTTAAGCGAGGACATATTAGGATAAGTTCAAACCCGAAATATCAATTTAATGTGAGAGACTTCTTGGCGACGAAAGGGAAGGCAGTATGTCACTCTTGGCTAAATATTGAATGGTGTCCTTAGAAATCCACATCAAGGATAATATCAAGGATTTCGATAGATCTATCTCCAAATTCTTATATACAAAGTGTTCCTAATATGAAGTTGGACCATCCTGAACTCTAACTAACACTTCTCATCTCTTTGACATGCTTAGAATGAGTGAACAAAGCTTATCCTCTGTTGAACAGTTGTACCAGACTTCTAGTATAATTTTGCGATTCTCTGCTTTACTCCGCTGCCTCCCCCGCTCAAACTCTGGATATACATTTTGAATGTATAGTTTCATCATACCCCACACATTCTCAATTGGATTTAGATCTGGGGAGTATGCTGGCCATGAAATAAGTTGAATTCCATGTGCCATAAGATAATCTCTTGCGGAAGGTGCTTTGTGTACTGGCGCATTGTCGTGCATAAATAAATATGAACCATCTGTCTCATGCCGTCTGTTTCTTTGCCAGTTCACAACAAGAGGAAGGATGTGTTGGCGATAGCCTTCTGAGGTTATCTTGCCTCAGTCGGCTTCCAAGAAAACACAAGGGCCTCTACCGATTGCAGCGAAACTACCCCAAAACATCCAATAATTATTCTTGCGATATCGATCAACGACACACGTATTATCATAAGTCTCTCCTTTCTTATTAGACTGTGAGTAATCAAACATCTTTTGGATTTATGTAGGAATTGCTTACCTTTCTAGTCACATAGCTCGGCATAATAGGTCCGTCATTAATCCAAATTTCATCGCTCCAAAGTACTTGCGACCGCTATTGTTCTTGCCATTAAAGGTGTTATTCTGCCCATACTTTCCGTGCCATCATGTGATTCTCTGATAACGACGGAGACCTTCTCCGAAGGCATCGAGAGTATCCTCTTCCTTTGAGTGCACTACGGATTGCACTTTCTCCGGCAGCCCATGGGGAGAAATGAACTGACAGTTCTAGATAGGAACATTGTCGTGCCTCGCGAGAATGCAGATGAATTCTTCAAACTGATCGATTTGGTTAAGAGAAAGTTTAGTAGGGCGTCCAGTCCTTAATTTAGGAGATGCACGACTAGATTGAATAGTGTTCTTAACTTGTGAATATGTTACTCTTATCTAAGTCGCAATTTGTTTGTCCGTGAATCCCGTCCGATACAATGCAAGTATCTGGGGAAAATGAGTTCGTAACAGTGTCTAGTTGGGTACCAGAATTATACACATACCTCAAGTCTTTGATCTCGACTGAGATATGAAGCACGAGTTTGACCTTGTAAAGTAGCTTGAGTATTCATGATTTGAGGATAGTAATTCTAATAAAGTAGATTCTCGGGAGGCTTGTGCTAAATTGCGAATGGCGATCAATAACTTTACCTTTTTCTAATACCTGTAAGATGGTTTAATTAACAATGATGGAGCCGTAGATATTTACGATCAAATCATAACAGTGGCTTTTCCCATGAAATGAAATCGGTGTGAAAGATTAGATCACATGATCTCGTCTAGCCTAGAAAATTGTATAGCATGGCTAGGATATATCCATATTATGACCCCTGTATATAAAATTTCCAGCTGCCTTCACTTATCACTGAGCCCCTGTAAGAGATAATAACGTAGACGCCGCTTCTCGGTCCATTACGGTTCTATGGAAAATGAGGAGAAATAAGTGATTATCTGAATGTACTTTTGTCGACCTGCGAAAACGATGTCAGCACGTTAGATATGTTATGAGGTTTTTGCTTGTTTTAAGACATCAAACTCTTATCTAAGATGTGAAATAATATCTAGCTATCCAGATTCTACTCGGGAGTACGACCTGCACAGTGTACCACTTGCCATTCTACCCGACCCTGGCAATTCATCTGTACCGATAGAAAGCAGCACGTTTATTATATGCCCCTATCTAATCACTGAACGTGACTTGGCGCCGTTTAGATCATTCATATTTTATTGGTAATAAGTATCCTATTTTAGAATGGCATTATTTTTACGATCGGAAGATCCATTTAAATTTTCATTCCCAAAAACCGCTAGGTATGACCATTACAGCGTGCACCTTCGTCTATGAATATCCAAATACATGGAGAGAGAAAAAATCTCAAATTTATCTTCATACGATCTCGAAATCCCGCAAATTCATCATCACTGCCAGGAAGATTGTTGTGAATATCTGATTGGGTCTGATACAACTCTCGCCGTTCTCGAATATGAGATGTGTAGATGCTTTCAAAGCGCTACTTGAAGTAATAGCCCGAAAAGTATACCATCGAAATAACCGATCCAAGAATCACAGACAAAAATGGTAATGAAACAAGATTAATAGGTTGCTAATAAAATTTCATGACTTTGCAATATTAGTGAAATTTGAAAGCTTACTAAATCGATCGTGGGTTACCAAACTAGAAATCGAAACTCCTAGGAATTTTGTAAATCTACAGTTAGAGGGGATTTTGTGTGGAACAGAAAATAATAAATAAGCAACTTAAACTGAATATTTATGTTGTTAAATCAAAGAAAACTATTCAGAGAGTCATTATCGATTTTACAAATGATTGCAAAGGATGGTCGTTGGGGAGATTTCGAAAGACTTCATCAAATGCATCAGCGGATTCATATGCGTTCTTGACAGTAGAAGCGATCAACACAGCTTCTCACAAGAAATAGATTTCCTTCATAATATGATCACGGACAAATATCAAACTGCAATTTTATGAAGAAAGAGGAGTCGACATAAGGGATCCTCATAAAATTCAATATCGTCAGGAGAGACTGGTCACGCACATTTGGCTACTCATATTCATACTTCGATGTTGTGATTGACATAACATTATTTGATTCGCATCTTAACTTAACATGCCTAGATATCCTCATCAATCTTTCCACCAGCCCTCCCCCTCAGGCTTGACTCCTCAGACTTGTCACTTGGGAATGGGTAGGCTCACAGTCCATTATGCCCCATTAATTGTGTCCAATTGCCATGACAAGTCTGGCATCCCCTCAGAACCCAGAGGCCACCAATCCGAATGTGGATCTTGCCAACCCGAGTCAATGACCGGCACCTCTTCGACTGGTAAATTGTTTGCTGGAGAGAGGCTCCAGTCGGCAGGCGGGCTAGCGTTCTTGTTGGGAGGGAAATTTTCGACCTCCAGGTTCTGGAAATTGAAAAAATTAGAGGGATGATAGTGGGTCGAAGCCACAGGCTCTGAAGCTGCCGCCAGAGGGATCCCCATGACCTGATATGAAAATTCTAATGTGTCAAATGGTTCACCATAGGCACTTTCAAAATAAGTTAAATCGTCAACTAAATGAAACATCTCGTGAAGGACTTACGGCTCAACGGCTGGTGGAAAGTATTGATCGAAATCTTGGAATAGACCGATCGAGGGGGTCGGCAGTGGATTTTGCCAAGACGTCGAAGGGTGAGAGAGAGAGGGAGGAACAGAGGTAGGACGAGGAAGAGGAAGAGAAGGAAGAGGTCGGTGGCGCTCTTCCCTTTCCTTGGTAATTTTCTCCTCCTGCTTCTTCCTCCCTGATGCAAATTAGCTATCACATCAACAAGCGAGAAAAAGGAATGAAACTAACTATACTTCCTCTGAGCTAGCTTGTTTTGACACCTCCGTCGTTTATCACCGATCGGAAGCCTTGTCCAATCATCTTCGGGCTTCGCATCTTTGCCAAATGCACTTTTGGGGGGTAGCTTGGCCATTGTGAAAGTAAAACAACGAGAAGATTTTTGATGAATTGATGATTATGGCGAGATTTATTTGAGAATGGAATACCAGTATTTATACACGTTGAAAAGACTAGTGGAATGGATCACAGGATAATGTGGACGGTGGCAAATCAAAAAATTACCAATCAGCAGCAATTCGATGTGGAGAATTAGCGGAGCAAGTCAAAGGTTGCAAAGCTCCATCAAAAGAGTGAGATGACGACAACTCCAAAACAACGCACCAATTGACATGAAGAAAGACGCAGATCAATGGTCTAGCTCAATCAAAGTAAAATTTTCCAGAAAGATCATGTCTCGATCATAATTATCACTAGGGAACATGATCTCTTTCATGGAACGATTGATCCAGACAGTGATTACGCCAGCTACTCAGTTTTTGGATTCGAAGAGCTTTAATACATATAAATCGGGATAATTTGAATCTTGAAAGACAAATAGAATCATTTTTGGCAGGTTGACATCATTGCTACGACTCCATATATCCAAATGGCGATGACGCATTGATGAAAATTATTTTCAACATCAAATGCAGAAGGCGAGGTCAGACGACATTCGATCAGCATGAAAATTTTGCATTGACGATCAAACCGACTTAGAGGTCTATAGCTAAAGGTCATTGGCTGGATGGGATGAAGTTGCAAGCTTAACAAGCATCAAAAATATGGAAGGTGCAATTGAGCTTGCAACAGTGTTGGATTATTACAGCATTCAGATGTCATTTTGGAAAATAAATGCCGTGTTGAACTACCTGGAGCGGCTAAAACAAATAAGAAGGGAAGGAGCGATATAGTTCTCGGGAATTCTCGGTGCAGATGAAAATTTCCTTTGGTTTTCGAACAGTCAAAATATATTGAACATTCTCAAAAATCAATAATAATTATACTGTAATCAGTTATTCTTCCAGTTTTCTCCTTTATCAAATCAATTAAAATAGATTAAAAAAATAAATTTTGTTTGCTAATTCGACAGAAAAAGAAAAGATTGATAATTTCAGTCTGAGAATGAAGTTTGCTGAAATAAAATAGGCAATCTACTCAAAAATGTTAACTACCTTACGTCCAAAATTATCTGGCACCAATACCACGGATATTGATACAATACTGACATTTGCTTAGATTGAATCAAAATAAAATTTGAATCAAAATTTGAACAAAAGTCAATTCGAATTCAAATATAATTAATGACATTAATGGATATTATAAGCTATCATAATTAAGAATTGTCCATTGTGAACGCATCCGATAGTTACTCATCATTGAAAAACATGAAATATGACAGCTATTAAGATAAAAACAAAATTGTTTCAAATACGGATTTTAATTTCGTTTCGGTTGAATAATTACATCCTCAGACATTGAAGCTCTGCCCATTAGATGTTAAATGAAGACAAATATATTGACATAATGGTGTTGCAATACCGAGCTATAAATCTTTAGAGCAATCTGTCGATATATTCTCTAAACTCGGGGTTATAGACATCTATTTAGTTAAAGTTGATGATTATTGTTATTGATGTTTAATACTTTATAAAGTATCAAACTTGCACAACTTTTCTTTGTAATAATGCTCATAGCATATTACAGGACTAACAGATAAATAATTTAGTACTTCAAAAAAAATGAAAACTTTCACCAAGGTTAAACAGTTTTAGTTTGGAAATTTATTCCAAAAGATTTGGAAGGCTTTTTATTCATTTTTGGACAGAGATTGTCATATAAAATATAGCGATTTTACTGGTAAGATAGAAAAATGTTAGTCATACCTTTAATTGCTTTATTTTGAAACATTGTTAAATAATTGTTTTTTAGGACTTCATTTCAATATTTTTCACCCATGGCCAAAAATTATATTAAATTATCAAAAATGATTTCCTCCAAGTTGCAATAGATTATTTGTCTTCTATGGGCCATTTGATATTTGACAACTATAAGTGAATGCGTTGAATACTTCAAAATGAAGAACACTCCTAAACCAGGTGTGCAACGAACGATTCTCTGAAATTAGGACTGAGGTTCCGAATGACGTTTGAAGTTGCAGACACCAAAGAGGAACGCGATAATCGTTCGCAAGTAAGGAAAAGCCAAATATGACCCTCGTTCAGATGGAAGAGCGGGGAGAGAGGAATATGAGGGACACCCGAAGGGAACGCAAAGCCAGAGGTGATGGCGGGTCACTATTGAGAAAAGAGATCGATAGTCAGGATTGTCAAGAACAAACATCTAATCCTAAACACAGAATTCAAAACTTGAAGATTCACGAACACAAAAAGAAAACTATGTACTTATATAAAGGAAAAATTGATCGAAATAAGATAGTGCTGGCACTCAGATAGCCGTGCCACTGGCTAACAGCTCAGGGAATCCAGGTAAGATGATAACTAATAGATAATTACAGAGAAGATTTGTTACTTTTGTCAACGAATTGTGTTTTTCACCAAATTGGATTTCTCATATAGAGCTACGCATATAAGATTCTGAAGTTATTTTCATTATATATTATATATTTTTTTCCCCAAAACCGTACAATTAATTGAATCTTAATAGTTCATTGCATGTAGAATATTGCTACTATAACCTTAAATTATTTGACTGTATAGGACCTTGTAGTTCATCAGTGTATCTGTTGGGTGAAGTTTTCAAATACGAATATGATGATATACTAAATATGTGCTTGTAATTGTTATTTCTAGGATTGAATCTGACCTCCAGTCGTCGAATCTATAACTTGAGAAGAAATCTACGCGCTCGAGCCAGAAAGTGGCATGTTACCATATACCACATGACAAATCCTTTGACTGCGCATAAATTGCAGTGATAACAATAATATCATATCAGAAAACCCTTTTACATATAGAAATACCTTGCCTAAAAAGTTCACGGCCCTGAAAAACTCGAAATCTAGAATACAATTTTTAATTTTCAAAATAGAACCTAAGGGTAAAAAAGGGAGTGGGTGGTTGCATTCACTTAGATACTCGTCCAAATTACTGTTATTCTGAAGTAAGATATTTGCTTATCGAAACTGTTTGTGTCTTTGTAATTTCACTATCTATCTTATAGTTCTTGTCATTCTTTGAGAAGTAGGTGTAACAGCTGCTGAGTTCAATTGTTCCTGTAGCCTATGTGGCGCATAGGCGTGAATAGACCTCAGAGGGATAAGTACGTGGGGCATGGGGCAATGTGCGTGGGGCACGGTGAAAAGGGCATAATCAGATTTGAGATGGCGACTAGCCGAAACGAGAAGTACCCTTGATATGCGTAGCCTTGCTGTCACAGGGACCTTTTGATACACGAGGACTTTCAGGAACCTTTATTGATATCAGGGTTGGGGCGAGTCATTAGACTGCAGTTAGGGTTGTATATAGACTTGTTCAGTAGCTATATAGTTTACTTCCTTATAGAATTGAATATTTACTACCTCTACAAACTTAGCCCCGCAGGCGCTCCTGTCTAGACCGTGACAGTAGGATAGAAATCAGATCATAACTCTGTTGTCTGATATATCTGGACTTAGCTTTCCTAACAAACCATGCTTATGCCCATCGGTCAGACAGTCTAGGAGTAGATGCCATACAATTTCCTTCTCAGTATTACCTGCGCAAGTGTCATCACCAAGATCTATCACCTTTGCTCCCTTTTAATATATCCTTGACCAATGCAACGCGTGCGAAACTGAAAAATTGCTTAGCCCTCGGCATTTTTTAAATTAGTGTGCAAGAGGACAATATTCCGATCGGGTGGATCTGCGAGAGCATATCTATTTCTCGTGGCTAAGACTACTTATTTAATTTCCCAACTGTGTAGCCAAAAGCCATGAAGATTTGTTTCAGGTTCAATAAACACGAGGGAGCTTGGAGTTGGACTTAGTAATCGTGAACTTTGCTTTGTTTGTCAAATGATCCAAAAGCAGTAGAGCCCACGATTTCTCTGTACTTCACTGTTTTTGAGACGGCTTTGATAGCTGTCAGTGCAAGGGCGGGAATATGGATTCAGGAAAGGAATGTGATTCTTTAATTGAAAACATGTATTAGAGTGTCTTTATAGGTGACCACAATTGCGCGCATAAACTTAGGTTGAATTATTTCCTTCTTCGTGGCCATCATAGATGACTTTGCGTTGGACCAGGTAAGTGCGGCATAAGATAGGCTCGGGTAAGTGATCACAGTGTACAGTTGTCAAGAGAAGTTGAAGGTTGTTCCTTAAGTAGATCTTGCGATCCGATCGAAAACAAATGTTGCATGTGTTGACAAATTAAGCTTGAAATTGGGAAGAACTTCAGGTACTTTAACCTGAGTCTCTTGGTGTAGCTCTATTTCTTCGATAAAAAATAATTGATGAAAGATTGAATTTGGAGCGGAATCGCGTGATCTGAATTGGGAAGATTTTCTTTGGAATTAATATCATTCTATGGCACCTAACCCACGATAGGTGTTCCGTGTAAACTCTCTCCAGATTTTGATTCATTGATTCATTCGATTTGAAGTAGAGGAGGACATTGAAATTATCAGCAAAACCTACAACGGATATCTGAATCTGCAGTCTCTCACAAATACCAACCAATTCAGTGTTATAAGAAAAAAATACTTTCGGCGACAACGGAGAGCATTGGGAATCACTTCGGGTGATAGCAAAGATTCCCTAGTCTTTTCTACTGACGGCTAGTAAGGTGGCCTGTTTCGAGAGGAAAATTGATATCCAACTTACGAGCCACATAAAGGTGCCGCTGCTTCAAAATATATGTGAAATTGTATAATTGGATCAACTGATTCGAACACACCAGCAATATGCAGAGAGGGTAAGAAGATCACACGTTTCTTCGAGACTGATATTGTTTAAATTTGGGTTGTGAGTAGATCAAGAGGTGTATCTGATGTGCGAAAAGGGCGATTTCCATTCTGAGACATTGTGAGTAGATTGTAAGTCTCCGCAAGTCAAGTAGGATGTTCCACAGTGATTAGTTGAACAATTTTCCGCATTTTTGGTAGCATTGCGTTTGTATGCCAGGCACCAGGTTTATGGTAGGTACTTTCACCTTAATTACGGAGTAATACTTTGCGAGTCCTCTCGAACTTGTCAAGAAAGTAACTCGAGATCCAACATCTCTGCTCGTTCGCTCTTAGTGAGTTGACTAATGAAGCTCCAAACGCGCGGAGGAAGTGGTAAGGAATTTCGTCCCCCCTAGGTGATGATAGTTCCTCCTCTACATTCAGGGTCTGGAAGACTTTTTTGAAAGTCATGATTGGCAAGATTAAAAGCTGGACAGGCATTTTCTTGAGATGAAATTCACTCGTAGAGAGATTCTATTCTTGTCCGGAAAATCCTCGAGGTCAGCAGTTGTATGAGGAAAGAAGTTTTCCCGAAATGTCTGAACCTTTTCTAGAAACGTTATATGGGAGATATCAATAACGCGGAGAGTAGGTACTCTCAGGTGACCTGAAGATTTTCCTCGAACCGAACAAGCAAATTTCCTGATATCACTTAAAATGAAGGTATTGTGTAAAGCCTAATTTAGTGATTGATTCATTTGAACAGGTAATAACTTGTTATTCAAACTAAAATTGGGGAGGCAGTGTATGATATAGGTCTTTTATCTAAATCTTGAATCCTGTATTTGAGCGAATTGATATACTAAATTCAAGAACATTGAATCATTGGATGTTAAGTTGTAGCAGCTGGATGAAGTACACATTTGGATCATCTCCTTTTATCAAAATAAATATAACTTTATAGATTCAAAACAAATAATAGTCTTTATTGGGTGGTGAGAAAGCAATTGAATATTGCAAGTAAATTTGAACGTATCAACGCTAATAAATTTATCCACATATATCTTTTGAATGATATCAAGTGGTCAATAGAATTTGTCACTTGTAACTTATTTCTTTATATTGTAATTGATCCGAATTTAATGATACGCAAATCAAACAACCTCCGACAATTATTCGGTAAGCAATATATTGTCCTGAAGACATGTTCCTTTCAAATGTTATGACAAATTTTGTCTGGGGAGAAAATCGAGATTCAGTTTTAAAAAATTTCTGATTGAAAAATCCAATTTTCTTTCGTTGAACGAATTGCAGTTCCAGTAGTAGAGATTCCGAAGCCTCTCGCCTTGAACTAAAATCATTTTACTAACTGGCTTTTTAATCTTTATTTTTTCAGTATAGCTGAACTATATGAAATTTAATAGATGACGTCTCGTTATTCAGGATAATATCAATCGGAAATTCTCGCATACCAAATTACTGGTGAGCAGAGATTTCACAAGAACTATATCGCTCCTTCCCTTCTTAATTGTTTGAGCCGCTCCAGGTAGTTCAACACGGCATTTATTTTCCAAAATGACGTCTGAATGCTGTAATAATCCAACACTGTTGCAAGCTAAACTGCACCTTCCATATTTTTGATGCTTGTTAAGCTGGCAATTTCATCTCATCCATCTAATGACCTTTAGCTATAGACCTCTAAGTCGGTTTGATCGTCAATGCAAAATTTTCATGCTGATCGAATGTCGTCTGACCTCGCCTTCTGCATTTGATGTTGAAAATAATTTTCATCAATGCGTCATCGCCATTTGGATATATGGAGTCGTAGTAATGATGTCAACCTGCCAAAAATGATTCTATTTGTCTTTCAAGATTCAAATTATCCCGATTTATATGTATTAAAGCTCTTCGAATCCAAAAACTGAGTAGCTGGCGTAATCACTGTCTGGATCAATCGTTCCATGAAAGAGATCATGTTCCCTAGTGATAATTATGATCGAGACATGATCTCTCTGGAAAATTTTACTTTGATTGAGCTAGACCATTGATCTGCGTCTTTCTTCATGTCAATTGGTGCGTTGTTTTGGAGTTTTCGTCATCTCACTCTTTTGATGGAGCTTTGCAACCTTTGACTTGCTCCGCTAATTCTCCACATCGAATTGCTGCTGATTGGTAATTTTTTGATTTGCCACCGTCCACAATATAATATGATCCATTCCACTAGTCTTTTCAACGTGTATAAATACTGGTATTCCATTCTCAAATAAATCTCTCCATAATCATCAATTCATCAAAAATCTTCTCGTTGCTTTACTTTCACGATGGCCAAGCTACCCCCCATAAGTGCATTTGGCAAAGATGCGAAGCCCGAAGATGATTGGACAAGGCTTCCGATCGGTGATAAACGACGGAGGTGTCAAAACAAGCTAGCTCAGAGGAAGTATAGTTAGTTTCATTCCTTTTTCTCGCTTGTTGATGTGATAGCTAATTTGCATCAGGGAGGAAGAAGCAGGAGGAGAAAATTACCAAGGAAAGGGAAGAGCGCCACCGACCTCTTCCTTCTCTTCCTCTTCCTCGTCCTACCTCTGTTCCTCCCTCTCCCTCTCACCCTTCGACGTCTTGGCAAAATCCACTGCCGACCCCCTCGATCGGTCTATTCCAAGATTTCGATCAATACTTTCCACCAGCCGTTGAGCCGTAAGTCCTTCACGAGATGTTTCATTTAGTTGACGATTTAACTTATTTTGAAAGTGCCTATGGTGAACCATTTGACACATTAGAATTTTCATATCAGGTCATGGGGATCCCTCTGGCGGCAGCTTCAGAGCCTGTGGCTTCGACCCTCTATCATCCCTCTAATTTTTTCAATTTCCAGAACCCGGAGGTCGAAAATTTCCCTCCCAACAACAACGCTAGCCCGCCTGCCGACTGGAGCCTTCCTCCAGCAAACACTTTACCAGTCGAAGAGGTGCCGATCATTGGCTCGGGTTGGCAAGATCCACATTCGGATTGGTGGCCTCTGGGTTCTGAGGGGATGCCAGACTTGTCATGGCAATTGGACACAATTAATGGGGCATAATGGACTGTGAGCCTGCCCATTCCCAAGTGACAAGTCTGAGGGGTCAAGCCTGAGGGGGAGGGCTGGTGGAAAGATTGATGAGGATATCTAGGCATGTTAAGTTAAGATGCGAATCAAATAATGTTATGTCAATCACAACATCGAAGTATGAATATGAGTAGCCAAATGTGCGTGACCAGTCTCTCCTGACGATATTGAATTTTATGAGGATCCCTTTTGTCGACTCTTCTTTCTTCATAAAACTGCAGTTTGAAATTTGTCCGTGATGATATTTTGAATGAAATCTATTTCTTGTGAGAAGCCGTGATGACTGCTTCTACTGTCAAGAATGCATATGAATCCGCTGATGCATTTGATGAAGTCTTTCGAAAGTTACACAATGACCATCCTTTGCCATCATTTCAAAAATCGATAACGACTCTCTGAATAGCTTTTCTTTGATTTCACAACATAAATATTCAGTTTAAGTTGCTTAGTTATTCTTTTCTGTTTCACATAAAATCTTTTTTAACTGTAGAGATGCATAAATCCTAGTAGTGCTGGATTGTAATTTGATGTCATGATCAAATTATTAGGCTTTCAAATTTCACCTTCATGGCAAAGTCATGCTATATAATCAGCAATCTATGAACCATGTTTCATTATCATTTCAGGCTGTAATAATAGGATCTGTTGCTGCGATGGTTTACTTTCCAGGCTATTCCTCCAAGTCGCGCTTTGAAAGCTTTGATTCATATCGCATTTAAGCTGGTGAAATCTGGATCAGATCCCGATGGATGTTTATAATAATCTTTAAAGTGGTGATGATGTGTCCGCGGGATGACGAGAGCGTACATAGATAACTATGAAATTTTTTCGCTTTTTTATTTTTCGGGTATTCACGGAAGAAGTTTCATGTTGTTGAGGTTTTATCTAGCTATTACTGGGTATGATATCCTTATATCTGTGTTCAAAACTTCGAAAGAGAAATCTTTCCTTAGGAATAGATTTAGTTCGAAAAGCCTGCGTAGGCCAGTAAGGCGATGAATCAGTTTTATGAAATCAATAAAGCACATTAAACTATTAGCAGAAATTTCTTTCCATACAGGTACGCCAAGGTGATTGATCATTAGTACCTCTAGATCTCACCACTATCGAATGCTCATAAACACTTTAACTGGTAAAGAAAAAGCCGACTGAAGAAAATTAGAAGTCTACAATTCAATGGTGGTGCTAGTCATGTGCATCTTTGTTATATTTAGGTTATGAGCAGATATGGAATTATGAATAAGCTGGGGATAACAGAGAAGAGCAGAGGATGATAATCAGAGACTGAAGATATGAATAACTTAATTGATACAATCGATGAGGCTACTGATGTAGACAGGACTAATATATCTACATGTTGTATACCCATGATACAGTCCATAATCATATAACCAGAATGTTCCAAAGCCACAATCCATTCCATTCTATCATGTTGTACTAGTGTCATTAAGCTCTTAGTGTTGATCGTAATAACGGTCTTGCAGGGGCCATATATAAATGGTCCCTGAATACTGCACTAGTACATGGATATGCCATATCCCTGTAGATAGACATGGATATCCCCATAGTGGCTATGACAGTCATATCACAACAATCTTTGGTTCGGATAAAAACAATGGTCCATGATTCCTATAATTTTAGAATCCAATAAGTAAGCAGGCAGAGGTGGTGATGCAAAGTAGGCCTTTCTTTAGCAGTATCGGATGTGAAAGTTCCCCGGGTAGTCCTATGGGCAGAGATTCACAACGCATGTTCTTGACATGGACTGCAAGAGGGGAATCGAGTTTCGAGACGAACGTGAATTATTAAAAAGCGGTCTGATAGCTTTATGGCACATAGAAAAGAGATGGCAGTTTGGACAAATTATTGTACCTTGGATTGTTTCCTTGAGAACAAGTACATTGAACTAAGTGTATCTATGTGCAAGGCAGCTGTGACCTCAGCGGATCTCACCCATCATATCAAGATTCTCATTCAAGACTGTTACATCCCATCCAAAGTTTTCAACCTTCGTCAAAAATCTTTGACGTCCACCCTCTTCTGGCCAGAAATGAAAAACATGGTCGTTCCGGTAAATGATGCTGGTGGACTGTTGCTTAGGCTATCACACCGAGGCCACGAAGGAGGCGACGATCGCACCGTAAAATTTGAGTGTTGATATTGGTCAAGCAAGATTCAGCTCTCATGAGTGATAGTATTTGTTTAGTTTGCGGTGTTCGCGCACAGCTATTATTGATATAAAAACAGACGGTGGCTCGTAACACTGTAGTCATTATCACAGTGAATTTATTCTCTTCACAATAACCTACAAAAGATTAGTTCCTTTAAACTCATATCCAGTAAAATATACGACTCAGAAGTTAAGGTCGCGGTAAATCGTTATTCACGAATAGACTGATACACAATAAAAGTATTAAATTCTCTTGAGGACTAACTACCGTGACCTTTCTCATAAAATGCCATGACCAACACTTACTCCGATTATCCTTCTCCCAAGCAATCTTCCCAACATCATGACCTGTGTTTACGAATCCCTGGTCCGGTCCTAGTAATGTCACTCCCTAGCCCTTGTCTAGAAGGTTGGACGTTACCGTTTCTATACTCGCTTAGCGTGATGTTTCTTGACCAGGATGGGTTGCTAGGATCAACTCAGCCACAACCAATCGGGCCTAGCCCGTCACATAATGATAGAGTAAACTCAGGAGATGATGATCTGTGTAAAGAATATAATGTTTTTCTTCTCAAACGCACGGTCTTGTATATACAAAACAAAGGACCTCCAATCATTAGTCTCAACCCAATTTAGCCCTTACACTTGTGCCGTGATGTTTGTATGATGATATCCGAAGTTTTTGCTGTTATTATTGTTGTTATGTCTGTTGCCCGTGTAGGCTGACAACTGATGCCTCCGATATTATTTGTAGGCAATTAGCGGTAGCTAGGCTAAAATTAGATGTTCAATATGGGTGATATTGACAAGGATAAAGGCATATTCTCACACCTCTCCCTCAGACTGGACCATATAATAAAGTCTGTGTAAGTCTGGACAGCAAAACTCACATAAAGTCATCTCGTCCGCACTATCGCAGTCCCACACAACAAAATATCATTACCCTATGTGGATGCTCTGCAACTCCATGACTGAGGAAGACGGCATAATAGATCATAATGACTCTTACGCGTCATCATACTCAAACTTTCATCCTGACTACTTTAACCCAAACAAGTACCCACCTCCCCCCTCTCTATGCCCAAACTCAAGCCTTCCAAACAATGCAATGGCCTCCACCAGCGCACAGCAACCACCTACGCCCGCTAGAACAAGCGAAGGAATCCACCCAAGTCTTCTTGGCATTGCTGCAGCTATGGAGAAATCAGAACGAGAACGAAAGCAGAAGATGGGCCTAGCTCAGGAATTTTTGCAAAAAATCGACGCCTGGGCAAAATCCAAGGCAGGAATGGAAGATGCGCCGCTACTAGCGCTGTTCATAGAAAGGATCCCACCCATCGTGACTACGTTTGCGATTGGCAATGCTCAAGCACCCGAAGCACCCTGTAAAAATCCTCCCCCAAGATTGTAAGGGTAGTGGACTGGGGCGTAGACCGTGGACTCTGTGGACAAGAAAATATCAATAGCTGTGGATCAACTCAAGATTGTATTTGAACAATGAATAGCTAACAAGACTCAGGTCTGATAAGCTTCTAGGTACAAAGGGAAGGCCACTATTTATACAAGTCTAACTCCATCCCCACAGGGGCCATCTAGCCAACACCCAGTCCATCATAGAAATACATAGAATACTTAAGAATGCTGTAGAAGTCCATCAAACATTACAAGGGAGAGAATCATGTGGAAACCTATAGAAACTTAACCCAAAACCCCTCGTGTTCAAACAGTAGTAGTAGTAAGCATTTAACGCCAAGTAGGCTCACAGGATAAACCCGGCCTCTGAGCCCTCGGGAGGGCGCTTGGCGCGCCTGCGTAGCCTAAGGCTACCAGGCGTCTCCGTCGTCCTATGGACGCCTATTATATCTACATCAGCAGCTCGGAATTTTACCCAGAGTCTGCTGTCTCGTGTTCAAACAGAATACAGAAGTTTCTAGAAGAGCGGACCTAGTCACATGATATTACCTGAATGGATCATTACTCACGTGACGCTAGTAAACAGCCGCTGTTCCTGACAAAGATCAAGCACGGTAACAGCTGTCACTAGGATGACAAAACCGGTGGAGGGTCCCAATCTTGCCCTCTCCAAAAGGCCGTAGCAGGTGAAGTCTCCTTGGGTCACAATAGCCAGGAAAGCAGCAAAAACTTCCAACATCATCTGCTGCCATGACAATCCGTAAGCCTGTTATACAGAAAAAGCCGGCTATACAAGAAATGCCAAAAGACAGATGCCTTTTTCATCGGCTGGGTCCAGAACACGAGTGGCGCAAGCTGTCACTAGAAAAAATCAAAAAGATAATCTCCGAACGGGCTGGAGTAGCGCCCTCAGCAATTACGGCAATTTCACAAGTCAGGTCCGGTCTGGCAATTGAGTGTGCGTCAGACGCGCTCAGAGAGTCAATCCTAGGGCTGGCACCATCTTTTGAGAAAGATAACACGACCATTGAGGCGACGTCGGACTGGACATCCGTCATTGTGCCACACGTACCCCTCTACATTAAAACAATGGACTGCAGGTTGACCGTGACTAAAGAAATAGTGATAAAATAGTGTGAGTCTGCCTGCGGTGTGACACCAGTCTAGGTTCGACCTAACAACGTGAAAGAAGGCCAGTATACTACGAGCTGGATTATTTACTCCAAGCAAAAGCCAGCAAACCTGAAATTTAGGTTGTTTGAAGAGAGTGGACCAACCATGACATTCACACGACGTCGGCTTATAGAGCAGTGCCAAAGATGTTGGGGATTCCATACTACACAGGCATGCGTTAAAGGACAAAAATGTGCACGTTGCACAGGTGCTCATGTGACAACAGAGTGTCCGGTTAAAGTACCTAAATGTGAGAACTACGCAGGACCTCACGAGTCGACCAACTTAAATTGTATGGCTCGTCCCAGGCGCCAGCATGGAGTACTCTATCCACGCACACCAGCGGAGCTCAAAGTCATCCGAGAACGCGGACATCAAGATTTCCACGCTGCTCTAGCAGAGTGTCATAAGCGGCATGTAGACAGCGGACAAGAGCAAGGACAAGATAAAACCCGTGATGTCAGACTATGGATGCTGTCCTACATAATTCACGAGATAGATGCATTACCACTTGGCTAAAAGACCAGACTAGAAATCATAGAACACTATGCTCTGTGTAAGGTTTCAGCCTAATAACTCTTCCTATTTTTATCACTTATTTCTATTTATACCGTTGTCATTACTCTAGTTTTAGTTAACCATGTTTTCGCTATCATTAGACCACGTCTATATTCTATTTATGTTCTCTAATGTTTTGATACGATTAAGGTATTGTAGACCGCATCTATCGGGAGGAAATAAGTTCTATATAAGAGGAAAGAATCTCAGTAGATAGAGCTCTTCACGCTTAGTTCTTTGTCATAAATACAACCTTCAGACTACCTTTAGTGCAACCCTTAGATTCCTGCAACCTTCAGACAACCTTCAGATTACTTTTAGTGTAACCCTTCAACAACAGATACCCTCAGAATATTCTCTAGAAACACCTTAAGCGCTTTATACCCCATTTCGAACCTTTGTTAACCTACGCCGTACCCAATATCCTGACACTCTGGCTATATCCATATATATATTATACAACAGAGGCATTCCTGACACAGAGTCGGAAAAGAAGGGTAAAGGAGTAGAAGTCTCCAACATTCCGGACGTAACCATGCAAGTATAATGAGTAGTACACCAATACATTCTAACCAAACCAAACAATCTAGCACCCTTCTATTTCACCAAGTGAACGTGGGAACGGGTGAACCAAATATGGACATAGCGCTGCAACAGGCTTGGGACGCAGGGGCACACGTGATTATGGTTAAAGAACCATGGAAAATGCAGAAGGATGGGGACTATATTACTAAAACTCATCCTGGCTTTAACAAATATGAACCAATGGGAGTGACTGGAGCCCGCCCACGAGCAATCACCATTACTCATAAAAGCCTCTCTACCTCGCAAATATTCTCGTCTTCCTCACATCAAAATTCGGACTACTGCTTTGTACAGGTATCTTGTACGATGTTCGTAAATGTTTATCGTGCACCCGGCCCAATCGGAACCTTGGGCCCCTTGCTTCGATTCTCGCCTATAGGGCCTACAATAGTTGGAGGCGATTTCAACTCTGTTTCAAGACATTAGCAACCTCAGGTTTCACGTCAATACGGAAATGGAGATCAAATCCTGGAGTAGGCAACAGCTCAGGACATGCATTTAGTCGCTACAGTTGGTGTATCAACGCATCGGGACGGGAATGTGCTTGACTTAGTATGGAGTAACACATTAGCTGAGGCATCAGTTTCAAGCAAGTACAACTGCACATCGGACCATATGACCATTGTAGGATCTGTCCAAGTGGCAAAAAGAGCAGATACCTCTGGAATATCACAGGATCTGAGGGTGCGCGATCAAGACCTCGATAAATTCGCTCAATACGTCAAAGCCTGGATCAAACCGGGCCCAATAAATTGCGTAGTGGATACCGAAAGACAGACGTGCGGCTTTTTAGAAGCACCTAAAGACGCAGTAAGGGCGATCGGTCGGAAGCCGTCAAAAACAAGTGCAAGTACAGCATCCTGGTGGAACGAAAACTGCAGGGTGAAATATCACGAGTTCAGAAGCTCCAGAAACTCCGGAGATTCCCCAGAATTGTTGGCACATGCTCGAAAAAAACTCAGAGCCGCAGTCAAAGAGGCGAAAAGAGAGCACTGGAGGAAGCGGGTTGAAGATGCTGCCACCGACGCACACATTTTCAAGGTAATGCGCTGGGCCAAGCCCAAGTCATGTCAAGAACCTCCTCCACTGAAGATCACGGAGAATATATGGGTTTCGGATCCACTGGAACGAGCAGAAACCTTACGAGATACGTTGATGGCTAGGTTTAATGCGGCCCATGACCTGCCCATCTGGGACTGCGAACAGCCAGAGTCAATACCGTGGATTCGATCACTATCATTTGACGATGTTACAGCGTGCACAATTATGACTGGAGACAATGCTCCTGGGTCAGATAAAATAACAGTTCGACTACTCAGAGCATGCTGGACAGTGATCAGAGAACATGTAAAAGATATTTTCCAAGCCTGCCTGGATCACGGACACTTTCCGACATCATTTAGGGGAGCAGAAGTAATTCTACTTCTTAAGCCAGGACGAGATCTGACAATTGCCAAGGGCTGGAGACCAATCACACTGCTCTCATGTCTAGGAAAAGGACTGGAACGAATAGTAGCTAAGAGAATGGCTTGGCTGGCAATTGAGCACAGTGTTGTTCCCCGGCAGCTCTTTGGTGCTCTTCCTGGGCGCTCCGCAGTCGACTTTGTATCTTGTGTTGTATACGATGTGGAAGCGACTATGCGTAATAATAAAGTCATGGCCATGGTAACCTTCGATGTGCAAGGGGCGTTTGATGCAGTACATCACAACCGACCTCTGCGGCGGATGCGAGAACAGGGATGGGCCAGGATACTATGCGGATGGGTCGAGTCCTTTCTGTCACAACGGAGGATACGTGTCAGACATCGTGATGGAACAACCCGAGACAAAGTTGTGGAGTGTGGAGTCCCGCAAGGCTCGCCTCTTTCACCGCTTTTATTCCTGCTATATATCGCTATACTTGTGCAGGACGAAAAAAAACAGTCGCTTTGAATATGTAGACGATATTGTTATTCTTGGAATAGGAAGCACAGCAGCAGAGGCAGTAGCAGCAGCCCAAAACGAGATTGGCGAACTGGTTCACTTGGCTAATGAGAACATCATAGATTTTGACCCTACATAGTCAAAACTCTTAGTAATAGGAAGTGGGCCCAGGAAAAAGCTAGACACGTCGGGTCTCAGTGTCCAGATAAAGGGCCACAGCATACGCCCATCCCCTTATGTGAGATTGCTCTGAGTTTGGCTTGATTCACAGCTGTCACAGCTGTGACAGCTGGTGAGCTGAGTTGTTCCTGTAGCCTATGTGGCGCATAGGCGTGCATGGACTTTACGGGGATAAGAGCAAGGTGCATGAGTATCATTGATATTTAAAGACTTTCTAATACAGGGAAATTCCGATAAACGAGGACTTTCCAGGAATTTCTATTGATACTAGGGTTGGGGCAAGTCATTGGATTGGAGTGAGGATTGTATATAGACTTGTTGAGTAATGATATAGTTTACTTATATAATTGAATTTTTACTACCTCTACACACTTAGCTGCACAGGCGATCCTGTCTAGACCGTGACAATAGCTTAACTTTAAGTAGCACGTCCAGGAATGGTGCGGGAAGGCCCAGCGTGTGACTCAATTCATACGCCAAATAAATAATGTGCAGCGCGGTGCTGCACCTGGACTAATGATCAAAGCCATTCAAGCTTGTGTTCTCGGTATAGCACTTTACGGAGCAGAGGCATGGTGGCCAGGACTAATCCGCATCACCATAATGAGGGTCAAGAAAGTCAGCACTGAAGTTGGCTGGCACACGGTGTTTTACTAGGTGTATGATAAGGGAACGTACACTGGTTAGAGGAGTTAAGATTGATTCTAGAATTAATGTTATTGGGTTATATGTGGATTGAATGTAGAATTATGTTGTCACTGGATGATGTCTGTTGAAAGTACAGGTAATAGGGTACGAACCATATAATCATCTGACCGGAGAGGACTAGAGTAAATCGCTCCTCATTGTTGCCTGAGGCATGTTAATAAAATGTCTGTGCGTATAAGGGGCATGATACTTATAAGTTGATAGTTCTCGTTGGTGACTGAAGGAGATATACTTGTGCATAATTATAATTATTGATTGAATTGATGATTTTACTTTGAACCGTGAATTACTATAAAGCTCGATCTAGAGTGAAGGTAGCTAATTCAAAAGCCTTTCACCAATACCTCGCTAAGCTAAGTAACTAACATTTTAACACGTTATCAGCACCACTGGTGTAGTAACTACGATTCAATAAGATGTCAATTCAACCCAATAGAATCGCAAGCCAGCTACGGGAGTTTCTTGACACTAATCATGTCTATACGGACGAGCTGAGTGAAGAGACAATCGAGAGAATACGCGATGCTGCTGAGAAAGAGCCAGAAGAAGTAGTTTCCTCGGTCACCACAAAGCGGAAGGGAAAATCGCGGCGATCAATAGCCCCACAATTTCCATCCATGTGGGCAAATTCCAGAGAAGAGTTTTTAAAAGCTGTCAGGAAATTTGAATATGGTGCATACTCACAAAGCCCGGAAAGGAGTACATTCACTAGACTCGATGCAGAATCAGCTAAGAAAAAATCCAATCGACCCATAACTCCCAGCTACCACAAGGAAACAAAACAAGAATCTATCGAGATGAAACCTGCTTTATACAAAAGAAATTTTAGTATAACTGCGATACCTCGGGAGATATTATCACTTTTTCAAGGATTCGACAAGCTTGAGGAAGATAATTGGACAACTTGGAAAGGCCACATGCGTGACAACCTCGAGATCTGTTATCTTTGGGATATCGTCACCGGAAGTGAACAAAGACCCTCCGATCTTTACTTAGAAGATGCCGAAGATTGGGATAGTCGCGAAAGAATTGCCCGTGTTCTGATCAAAAATTCGCTCGGCTCTAAAGACTATCAACAAATCAGACATGCGAAAACCGCAAGTGAAATTTGGGAAACATTGATGAGTCGACATCAAGCGACCGGTGCTCAGGGTAAGGTGGACTTAATTTGGAAGTTCTGGAGTAAGAGATGTGATGAGGGCACATCAGTTCGCGAACACATCAGGGAGATTCTAGGTATTCATACAGAGCTAGCTGAAGCTGGCATCTACGTTGAAGGTTATCTGCTGGCTATCCTGATGGGTAAATCGCTCCCCTCATCATACGATAATTTCGTGTCTACTATATTTGCTGGAATCAGGGATCTTGAACAGGCAGATCCTAAATATATGAGAAATAAGATATTTGAAGAAGAAATGAGGCGAGAAAATAAATCCGAGGATGCTCATGTTGCCGAAAACAAATCTGAGGATGTTCACGTCGCCACCCAGAAACGGTGTCATAATTGTAAAAGGCTAGGGCATCTTATTGCAGAATGTTATTCAAAAGGTGGTGGGAAAGAAGGGCAAGGGCCCCGGCAAATAGCTAGAAGGAAAAAAGAAGAAGCGGAACAGAAAAAAGAGGAAAAATATGGTCACAGTGCAGAGATAGCAGACCAAGACTCGTTCTTTTCAAGCCATATGGCTTACCCAAGTATTTTAAAAACTCAATATAACAAATGTTCCTTTTATCCGTGGTCGCAAGACTCTTGGATTGCAGATTCAGGTGCTAGTGCTCACATTGCAAACCGTCGAGAGATGTTCACTGCCTTTGCACCGAGTGAAGGAACCCTAAACGTTGCAGGTGGCCTCACCGCGAGGATAGAGGGTACAGGCGTAGTGCAAATGCGAGGAATTGTAAATGGTAAAGTAAAAATTTTCAAACTCATGAACGTCTTATACGTCCCATCTACCCGTTTTTGTTTAATATCAGGGCCAAAACTGGACAAAGCTGGAGGCAAAGCTAAATATGCAAATGGGATGTGTTCCTTTTGGGACTCCAAAGGAGAGTTGATCGCAACTGGTGTGCTAGATGGCAATCTCTATCGGCTAAATGCAAGAGCCATTTTAAATGATGCACAAATAGTTAATGCCGCGGTCCCAAAAACCACAATGCTCTCATGGAATGAAGCACATCGACGCCTGGGACACATTTCATTATCGTCGTTAAAACTCTTGTTTGGAGGAAGAATGGTGGACGGGATCGGTCTACACCGAGACGAATCCATTCCACAGTTTTTGAATTGCAAGAGTTGTATTTTGGCTAAAGCACATCGAAAAGCTTTCCCAAAATGTGCTGAAAAATACAGTGAGAACTATGGTGATTTAATACACACCGATGTTTGGGGATCACCAAACGTGAAGCAAACCCCGGGTGGTAATCAATACTTTATTTTATTTATCGACGACCACACAAGACATACTACGGTGAAGCTGATGAAGGATAAAGCATCGGTGAAGCAGCAACTGATGAAATACTGCAGCTTTATACACACACAGTACGATCGATGGCCGAAAGAGATAAGGTCAGACAATGCAGCGGAATATGAAGGAACCAGAAGTTGGCTTGAAGAACGAGGCATTAGACTAAATCCATCTGCTCCACATTCACCGCAGCAAAATGGCGTGTCTGAGCGAATGAATCGAACCTTATTAGAGCTAGCGCGTGCAATGATCATCGAGAAGCAGTTACCCGAATTTTTGTGGGGAGAGGCAGTCTTACATGCCTCGTGGATTAGAAATCGAAGTCCAACCAAGGTATTAGATGGAAAAACCCCAATGGAAGCTTTAAGTGGTAATCGCCCAGATTTATCATCTGCTCAAGAATTTGGGGAAGATGTATACATATTTGAAGAATTATCTAGAGCAAAGATCCAACCAAAAGCGCGAAAGTGCAGATTCACAGGTTTTGAGGAGGGACCCAAGGCTATTAGATACTATGACGCTACTACGAGACGGATTAAAGTTTCGCGTAATTATAACTTCATGCTTATCAAAGGGAACGAACCGACAAAGGGTTCTCAAAGTACTCCCATAAGCTCTTCACCATCAGATATCAATTCGTCAGAAAATTTACCTGTTATCTCAAGTAGCACAAATATAATGGAGCCAAATCAACTTGAGGGGGAGAGTCACTTAGAACAACATGAATTATTTGGACAAAATGAAGCGCCTAAGAATCCTGAGATTGCGGCAAGGCAATTGCGGCTTAAAACAGCATCAGGAGAAGCAACAAAAAAAAATTACGCCGACTTGGTGAGATTTAACCCACGAAACCATATCCGAAAGTCTAAGCAGGGATATGCGGCTTACAATAGTATTGAAGGGCGTGCAAGTGGAGATTATTATATTAATTCACCGCCATTCATAAATCTTGTGCACGCTTTAATAACTGAAAATGGTGATAGTGGACTACCGAACACCATTGAAGAAGCTCGCAAATGTCCTGACCATATACGTTGGGAAAAAGCAATACAAACGGAGCTTGATATGCTAAATCAAAAAAATACATGGGAGCTGGTCGACCCGCCAAAAGAAGCTAATATCATCGGCAACCGGTGGATTTTCACCAGGAAATTTGATGAAAACGGACAGCTATGTAAATATAAAGCCCGACTTGTTGCTCAAGGTTTTACTCAAGGATATATATATGATTATTCAGACACATTCTCTCCGGTGGTCAGATTTGATTCTTTTCGTCTAGTCCTTGCTATTGCTGCATATCATGGCTTAGAAATTGGCCAAATTGATATTAAAGGAGCATATCTCAACGGAAATTTAACCGAAGAGATATTTATGACTCAGCCAAAAGGGTGTGACGATGGAACAGGTAGAGTTTGCCGCCTTGTACATACACTGTACGGATTAAAACAATCTGGGAGAGAATGGAACAAAATGCTGAAAGCATTTTTGGTAGAAAAAGCAAATTATTCGCAACTTATAAAAGAGTATGGCTTATTTTTCAGGTGTGACAGTCAAGGATATGATATAATTGCCGTTTGGGTGGATGATTTTTTAATTGCTTCAACAGACAGTATGCGGCTACGCAACACAAAGCTGGAGATTGCAAATAATTGGGAAACAACAGATCTAGGAGAGCCAAAATTATTATTGGGGGTGCAATTAGAACGTGACCCAAAAACAAAAACCATTAAGATATATCAGGAGCAATATATTTTAAAAATACTTCGACGTTTTGGAATGGAAGATTGTACGCCTGTTAGCACTCCTTTACCTCCCGGAGCCACATTTAATCCATCTTACGACGATGAAGCTTTTGGGGATGCGACAAAATATCGTGCTGCAATTGGATCTCTCATGTTTGCATCAGTTGCCACACGCCCTGATATTGCGTACGCGACAAACTTAATGTCTCAATTTAATGGAGCCCCTAGTCAAAAACACTGGAACGGAGTTAAAAATATACTTCGATACCTTAACGGAACAATAAAAACAGTTATTTTATATGATAAAGCGAGACATCATGAACCTGATTTTACGCTCACTGCATATTCAGATGCAGACAATGGAAAAAGATACGATCGAAAATCAATTTCGGGATCAGTCATTACTATAGTAGGTGGTGCAGTAAAATGGGCTGCTGAAAAACAGCGATTGATCACTGTCTCAACATCAGAATCTGAGTACGTTGCAGCAAACTTGACTGGAAGAAATTGCCTGTTTCTACGAGACATTATGGAAGAATTAGGTTTCCCTCACAATGAGCCGATACCGTTATTTATGGATTCGGATGGGGCAATTGCACTGACAAAAAATCCTGAGAACATGAGAGCGACTTTACATATTGATAAAATATACCATTAGATTCGACAACATGTTGAGCAAGGGACATTTAGTCCAGAATCTATCCCCGGAAGAGAAAATCCAGCTGATATCTTTACTAAGTCGTTGGATAGATCGTCTTTTGAACGACACAAGATAAATATTGGAATTTTCTGATTGATTATACGGTTCGAGGGGGAGTGTTGAAAGTACAGGTAATAGGGTACGAACCATATAATCATCTGACCGGAGAGGACTAGAGTAAATCGCTCCTCATTGTTGCCTGAGGCATATTAATAAAATGTCTGTGCGTATAAGGGGCATGATACTTATAAGTTGATAGTTCTCGTTGGTGACTGAAGGAGATATACTTGTGCATAATTATAATTATTGATTGAATTGATGATTTTACTTTGAACCGTGAATTACTATAAAGCTCGATCTAGAGTGAAGGTAGCTAATTCAAAAGCCTTTCACCAATACCTCGCTAAGCTAAGTAACTAACATTTTAACAATGTCTATGTATTATCTACTACGTGGGAATCCCAGGCCTATTTATACTCTGATATAGTCTGTACATGGATAGGACAAACATGACAAACACTGAGAATTATGTGTGCTGCCTCTCGCCCAACTATGCCACGTGCTCCGTCAGGACTGCAGGTCCTCCGTCTCTTCCGTGACCTCTGTGCAGAGGCATGAACATTACTCTGCTCATCCGCCCGCTTACACGCCCGCTTATGCATCCTTCATGCCCATCATTTCGGTTAGTGCCAAGCACAACACACGGACCTTCTCGACAGTACTATTCTAAAGGCTATTTGAGCAGCGCTACCTGTGTGGCGCACGACTCCAAGTAAGGCTCTACATCGAGAGTCTGGAATTCCTCCAGCAGTAGTCATCTTGCAAAAAAGGCAATTGCTAGTGGCGGCGCGAATTCAAAGACTTGACGCCTGGCACCCATTGGTCTTTAGATCTAGAGAAGAACTAAAAGAGACAATAAACCGCCTTGGACTCCGGGCTGGCCAAAAAAATAGTCCGTGCACTGTTCCAGATCGCTACCTGACACGCCTCCAGATCAGTGCAAAGAATGTACCTGTCGCCGAAGGACCTGGTAAACTGTACTACCCAAGAGGAGAACTTGCTATGGAATTAGTAAAGTTAGACAAGCAGGATGAAGTAGCGCATGCGAAGCTATGAATAGCAAGCCTGTCACCGGAGACAGTCTGTGCATATTCAGATGGATCATCATGTGGCCGTGCCAAATCCGCCTGGGGATATACTCACTATAGAGGAGGCCAAATGATCGGTAAAGGTGCAGGTGCCATGCCTGGAGCGGAAGTCTATGACGCAGAAATACTAGGTGCCCTTAAAGCCCTGGAAGCAGCTATATTTAAGGCGGGCAATAGCCCTATCAAAGTCCTTCTGGACAACCCTGCAGCTGTACGAGCTCTACAAAGAGGAAGATCTAAATCTTCTCAGACAATAATTGATAAATTCGCAAGTCAGGTACAACGTCACAAATCAATCGAGTCTCGATGGATACCTGGTAATTCTGGGATCATGGATAACGAGGAGGCAGATAAGCTTGCTAAGGCAGCTCTCAGTGAGCTCCCAGCGAGAACAATTACGGACCCTCTAGAAATAAGGGGCGAGTCTAAATACACCTTTGCAGCTCTGGCACGCTTTGTCAGAGAACGAGGTGAAGCAGCAGTAGAATCCTGGTGGTTGGAGAACAGATCCAGCCGATATGAGGAGTTAAAACTTGAGATGAAAAAGAAACGGCCACCGGAACTGGGACTATCGAGATGGGCGTACCACTGTCTGATTGCCGCCAGAACTGGACATGGTGACTTTAAAAGTATCATGACAGGTTCGGTCACGAAAATATTGACAGCAAATGTGTAAGCGGAAGAGATAAACGCCCGTGGCATTTTGCAAAGTGCTGATTGGCTCTACAGAAATGTAGAACTTCCAAACTGGAACCTCCAACAATTGGGCTGACAATGTTGTCAGAAATGGGATGGGAGGAATTTTATCATTTCTTAATTGCATCTAGATGTTACAGCTAGCAAAGTGTACGCGGAGGAGGTTAAGCCATCTCCGGGTGATAGGTTTCTACAGCATTTTGTTAAGGAAAGTAGGTCAAGCGCAGGGCGATTTTGATTTAAACATAGGACTTTATTTTTTTTATGTTTGTTTCTTTTTGTAACGCTATGTCAAAGAAAGCCATTTAAATAGGTAGTAGTAAGTCTCTGGGGATCACACACCCGTATCACGCCTCTTGAGTGGAAGGCTACAGCCTGAGACGATAATCATTCAAATCAAATCAATTCAAATCAATTCGCAGTACCACATTTACCCAAGCTCCGTCCAGAAGCTGCATCCGGTAGCATATTTTCCTCGGTCAATGTCCTCTCCCGAGGTCAATTACACGGTGGGAGATCAAGAACTTTTCGCCATAGTGGAGAGTTTAAAATAGTATCGGCAATATGTGTGCAAGCTGGCATCTCCCATTGGCATAATCACCGACCACCAAAATTTAACTGCATTTACCACAAAAAGGTTCCTCAATCGGAGGCAAGCTAGATGGGCCTTATAGCTAGCTGGGATCGATTTCTTTTGGAGTTTCTACCGGGACAGAAAAATTCAAGGGCTGATGCCTTATCTCGACGCGTGGAAGACTTGGTCCGAAATGATATGCCAGCATCACCCAATGATCACATCATTTCTCAAGATAAAATTGCAGACTTTGTACTCACTAAAATAATCCGTTCCGCAACTGACCCGGCTGTTTTGTTGGGAGACTATAACTTTTACTTGCACGGCCTCCCTGAATCATTCGTGTCTTATCGATATCCATTCTTCACATCTGAACCTGGCTCAAGAAATAGCAATACACCTATCAATCGATATCCGTTTTAGCAGCGCTTTTTGTTAAATTATATGTAGCGTGTAATAAATATCACTGGAACTTTATACATAGATTGTAGCAGAGCGATAGAGCTTCTAAGGCTTTAGAAATCACGTAGTATAAATTAAGACAAGTTGCGGGTTCTTGTGGGATTCAATTATTTTTAGCGAAAGAAATACGTCTCAGAGTGATTTATATCCTGAGTTCCCTAACCTAGGTCTAAGTTAAGTACTATCTAATTACAAAGATTATCTGATTCTGATCGCTGGTTTAGATCAGAATAACTAAAACATATCTTGTTGAATTACAACTTAGCCAATATTAACTAGATTTACTGTTACCCACCGCTACAAATCAACACTTTTCACCCCCAATCAACCGGCCAAACGGTGCGCGTAAATGCCATACTTGTACAATACCTCAGAGGATATTGTAATTACCAGCAAGATAATTGGCATAAGTTGTTCTCAATGGCTGATTTATTTTACAATAGGTTGATATCGTCATCAATAAAAGTTTTACATTTTTTCGCCAGTTGTTGGAAAATTAACAAAGTAGGAAAACTCTTCGAGTGATCACGCAGGAAAACGAAAACTTCCCAGGGGCTCCGTAGATATAAATTATGTTTGTAGTAAAGGCTTGATTGTAACTCTTAAGTCTTTTCTAAAAGATACAGGACCATTTATATACATCAATGTCTAGCAAATTCATGAGCTAGAATTTAGCGCCCTGTTACAAAGGAGAATAACCAAACTCGAGATCCAAAATCGGACAAGTAACAGAATCAATACTTACACACAACTAAGTCTCAAATATCAGACGCCACACAAGTGAAGAGATGGCTAATTTCAAAGAAGCGGTACCCGACAATCTTGACGTTCAAATTCTGAAAGCACCTGTGATTAAGAGCGACGGATATTGGTTTCGCAACACCAATTACGGCTACTTTTGGGACAAATACACTAATCTCTGGCCGCACGGCTTGCATCAGGCAATAATACTTATGCGACTGTGTCCGCGTACTTGTAAATAGGAAAATGAATAAATGGAAAGAGAGTTAAATTGCGAATGATTGTAAAACATTGTTTAATTCCTCATTGTGCGTCTTACTTACCAAACCAACAGTGTCGGTCTACAAATTAACTATTCAGAGACCTAGTAGAATGCTGCTCTTGGGGGACGAAGATGGCGTTTCTACCTGCACGTGATGTCCCCGACGAACCTGGAGTTTATTTTTAGAGCCAACAGAAACACGCATTACTTGGTCACGGAGGAAAAGTCACCCAATAGTGTTTGAATTTGAATTTGATTTCAATTAACCCGTTCAGGAAACCCAAGGGCTCATGCAGGTGTCTAACTTTTATATACAAAGGAGGAAACCTCGCGTTAAAAACCCCCCAAAACTGCAATCTGGGATCTTTCTGGTTTTCAGTTTACCTTCAAGAAGTGCGTTACACTGTACGTCCAGTGTGTGATCCGTCTCACCCCTTCCCTGCTCTGCACATCATTTCCAGCATTGTCGCCTCGACTTGACTGACAAGTCGAAACTGTTCTAGGTATCCTTCGTCTAGTATCCACTTCGTGATTCTTGCCACATCTTCCGAGCTCTGAATCATGGCCTGATAGGACCTATCTTTTGCTTTTCGCAGGAAATCCCCTCGTCCCATCGCCCACTGCGGACACGTCATGACCATATGCCTGACGTTCTGTGTCGGATACCCACACTGGCACTTTGGGCTATCGACTCCAGGTACTTTTCTTCTGTACAGATAAGAATTGAGCCCGATATGCTCGCTTCTTATCTGTATGGCGATACTACTTTGGGCCCTGCTAAGGTTCTGGTGGATTTGAACTGGTGCTTTCCTGTAGTTCATTGTGAATCTGCCTGTTTTTTTATCTATGGTAATATTCGCTGCTTTCCAAGTCTCTGGGTTCGCTGGTGTCGAGTGTCCAGAGTTCTTCTGATGTGTCCAAGAATGTTTCCATTCCTGGAATGCTGCAATCTTTACAGCCGTCTTTTGTCGCCCAGTTTGCTCTTCCCTTCCGCAGATTCGAATCCATTCTGCCACATCATCGCTTCTGTTCATGTCGTGAATCTCCTCTCTCCCTCGGACGGGCAGCTTGATTCGATTACACGCCGAAGTAATTGTCCTTCGAACAGGTAGCTTGTCTGATAGTCCGGCGTGTTGGACCCTCCTTTGCTTCAGGTAGAGCTCTATTGGGAGCACCGATGTCTCGTGCTCCAGTACTCTACTGCTGGTAGAGTTATATGCCCCTGTAACTAGCTTTAAGCATTTCCTCTGAATACTTCGAAGGGGTTTAACTATCCTTTCAGGGATTTTACCCCCTGGCCCGGCCTCGGCCCAAATCTGGGACCCATACGTGAGGGCCGGTCTCACTAACGTGCTGTACAACAGCTTTGACTTCTTAAATGTCGCTCCCCAGGTAGACTGTGCCAATCTGCTAATTGACTGTGTCTGGGTATGCGACTTTTGCACTACTTTCTTTACGTGGGCGCCCCAGTTTAACTTGGGGTCGAAAAAAATTCCCAGAACTCGGAGAGAAGACTGTGGAGAAGTTAGATGTCCCTGGATACTTACAGTTGCTTCGAGATTGTGGCGTTTTCTTGCACGAGTGAAGTGCATCAACTGGTATTTTTCTGGCGCAAATCTAACTCCGTGCTTTCTTGCCCACTCTTCACAGACTCCATGCTTCTCCTCCAGCTTCCTGCAATTCTCTTCGGTAGAGCTTGACCATGTTAGTATATTAGTGTCATCGACGAACCCTACGGCTGCGGTTGATGACGTTTGCAACAATGGCAAGAGCGTGCTCGCGAAAAACAGAAAGAATATCGGAGACAGTGAGGATCCCTGAGGTATACCTGTGTTGGTGGGTATTTGAGCTCCTTTATATGAACCAAACACTACTGAGGTTGTTCTTTCTTCTAGGAAGGATTCGATGAACTTGCAGATCCATCTCGGTATACCTTTTTCTCTGAGGTTGTGAATTAGTCTGTGGTGAGAGACGTTGTCGAATGCTCCTGAGATGTCAAGACTCAGAAGTGACGCCACCTTTTTCTTATCTTTTCCCCAAATGGTATGAATCTGCTCAGTTAGAAGCTCAACTGCCGAGATCGTAGATCTTTTTGGTCGAGCACCCATCTGTTCTTCGGGGAGAAGATTAAGCTCTTCTGCCGCTTTGGAGATTCGATTTGCCACCAGTTTCTCGAGAAGTTTACCCATTGTGTTAAGTAATGCTATAGGTCGATATGACTTTGGCGTGTCGTATGTCGGCTTTTGCGGTTTTCTTAGCACAATAGTTGTCGATTCTTTGAACACTTTTGGGTGGTACCCGATCGAGAGGCAAGCATTAAATATCTCAGCCAGAGCTTTACTGAGCGTAGTAGTGCAATGCTTAAGAAATCGGTTCGGGATCCCGTCTGGACCTGGGGATTTATCACTTGGTAACCTTCTGAGAATTTCTTCGACTTCGGCATGAGTAATGATCTTAGAAATATTGTGCAGCTCTTTAGGGTAGATGGTTCCATCAATATCTCCAGTATCCGCGGCCTCTGCCTCGGGGAAAAAGTGTTGCGCCATAATTTGAGCCTTCTCATGAGCCTCGGTGTGAACCGTTCCGTCTATATCCTTGATGTCTGGGACTTGAGGTAGTCTGAGTCTTTCTTCCGGATCTTTTCTTGCCCACTTAGCGAGTTTCCAGATTTTTGTCGGATCTTGTGAAGCTTCTGAAACAGTTGCTCTCCATCCAATGTTCTTTGCCTTTTTAATTTGAGCCTTTTTTGTACTGGTAGATCTTAGATAATCTAACCAGCTTTCCTCAGTACCTAGCTTTTTCCACTTTCTCCTGGCTTTTCTCGTGTCTTTGACTGCTTCCGAACATTGAGTGGTCCAGTATGGTTTGGGGAAACTGGAAGGCCTAGATTTGGGAATCGTTTCTTTGATCGTTTCCTGAATAGCTTTGGTGGTAGAAATCACTCTCTGATCGATCATCTCTTGAGAATCTAGACCGAGCCACTCTAGCTCCAGATCCCGAAGTTTGGCAGCCAATATTCTATTGGTTACTTCCAAGTCTACTTTCTTCCACTGAGGACGAGGGGCTTGCTCTTCTTCGGCTTCAGGTTGGATTAGCATCTCTGTACAAATTGGAATGTGATCCGAGGATGCCTCCAATTCATTGGCTGGTTGACATTTTGTAATCGTATCTTCAAGGTCTTTTGACACGAACGTAAGATCCAGGGTGCTCTGACTTCCCCTATTGCTCCAGGTTATTGTGCCCACCGGAAGAACCAGTTCCATGTTTTTACTTCCCAGAATATCAATTAAGTCCTCCGATAGATTATGGTGAGTGAGTATCAGTTGACCTCCCCATCTAGGATGGTGGAGGTTGAAGTCAACTACCAGAATATGTTGACCCTTTTTAGCAAGAACTTCAGCGAGAAATTTAAGGGTTCCTAAATCTTTACTGCCATGAGAGAGTGGAGGTGGGTTGTAAATATTGTTTACAAATATTTTGCCTCTGTCAGTCTGAAGACTAATAGAGGTTAAGTCTCCACCAGCTTCCTGCGGGGTTTGTTCCTTTCTCCATTTATCGACTGCAAGATGTTTACTCACGTATATACATGTTCTACTTTTCTTGCTGTCTGGAAAGACCAGATGGTAGGCAGGGTGCTTGACTGTGGTACATTCCATAGGGTGATTCCATGGCTCCTGTAAAGCAACCACATGGTGCTTTGATGTATCTAATGCTTGAAGGAAGTGATGCTGGACCTTATCTTTACTACTGTTTACATTGCACTGTATGATGTTTAGAGTTTGGGTGCCCTTCATAACTGCATCTCGCACAGCGGTGCGTCGCTTACTTCTACTGTTTTCTCCCGTGTTACAGTCCGGGGTCCGTTTTTGGTGAACGCCGTTGGCTCACAGGCCGGGGTTATTTATTTATTTATTTATTTATTTATTTATTTATTTATTTATTTATTTATTTATTTATTTATTTATTTATTTATTTATTTATTTATTTATTTATTTATTTATTTATTTATTTATTTATTTATTTATTTATTTATTTATTTATTTATTTATTTATTTATTTATTTATTTATTTATTTATTTATTTATTTATTTATTTATTTATTTATTTATTTATTTATTTATTTATTTATTTATTTATTTATTTATTTATTTATTTATTTATTTATTTATTTATTTATTTATTTATTTATTTATTTATTTATTTATTTATTTATTTATTTATTTATTTATTTATTTATTTATTTATTTATTTATTTATTTATTTATTTATTTATTTATTTATTTATTTATTTATTTATTTATTTATTTATTTATTTATTTATTTATTTATTTATTTATTTATTTATTTATTTATTTATTTATTTATTTATTTATTTATTTATTTATTTATTTATTTATTTATTTATTTATTTATTTATTTATTTATTTATTTATTTATTTATTTATTTATTTATTTATTTATTTATTTATTTATTTATTTATTTATTTATTTATTTATTTATTTATTTATTTATTTATTTATTTATTTATTTATTTATTTATTTATTTATTTATTTATTTATTTATTTATTTATTTATTTATTTATTTATTTATTTATTTATTTATTTATTTATTTATTTATTTATTTATTTATTTATTTATTTATTTATTTATTTATTTATTTATTTATTTATTTATTTATTTATTTATTTATTTATTTATTTATTTATTTATTTATTTATTTATTTATTTATTTATTTATTTATTTATTTATTTATTTATTTATTTATTTATTTATTTATTTATTTATTTATTTATTTATTTATTTATTTATTTATTTATTTATTTATTTATTTATTTATTTATTTATTTATTTATTTATTTATTTATTTATTTATTTATTTATTTATTTATTTATTTATTTATTTATTTATTTATTTATTTATTTATTTATTTATTTATTTATTTATTTATTTATTTATTTATTTATTTATTTATTTATTTATTTATTTATTTATTTATTTATTTATTTATTTATTTATTTATTTATTTATTTATTTATTTATTTATTTATTTATTTATTTATTTATTTATTTATTTATTTATTTATTTATTTATTTATTTATTTATTTATTTATTTATTTATTTATTTATTTATTTATTTATTTATTTATTTATTTATTTATTTATTTATTTATTTATTTATTTTTACAGGTCTACCGGGCTATATCAAAGGCTACAGCCCCATCCCTTCGGGGACACGGTGACTATTATATTCTACATTCTTTTCCATCCTATGCGAAGCCATCAAGCCTATACACAAACTAGATAAGTTACTGTGAGCGCTGTGCAGCATATCCCTCACAAAGGTTGATTAATTGGCACGGATTGGGCAGATTTCTGTCAGAAACCTACTCCTCTCCAATATAACACCCAAACTTTGACGGTGGCCATTAGAGGCCAATCTTTTTCGAACGAGAGGGCAAAAAACTAAATGGGTGACTGACTTGTTACCTCCACAAGAGCAGGTCACGAGGGCATCACCATGTTGGAACCTATTGTGGGTTCACTACTAAGGTATAACACCTGTATTCGATATTGATTCTTTTTTGATTTCTAACTATCCTATCTACAGTCTAAGAAATATATGTTAATAGTTGCCAAGACGCTAAGCCTAATCGAGTTATTGACGTAGAATGCAAAGTCCTACACTGGCAGTCTTTTGTTTATTCGTTGGTTTCTACACTGTCGCGGTCTACCCACGCCTCTTTGCCAATAAAGTATTTATTTGCCAGTATTTCGTCGAGTGCATGATTAGACGCCTGGGACTTTATCATGGCATCGGCCGGATTAGATTTTCCCTTGATCCAAATGACCTGAGACATTTCTCTGCGTTCGTAAGCTTGGCGGATTGCGGCAATATCTATCATGAGTCTTTTTTCTTTGGTCGTTCCCAACTTAACAAGACATTCATAGAGTGAGTAACTGTCGATGCATACCACTAGAGGGATCTTTCTTTTCATAATTGAATCAACAGTATGTTTTAGAACACACGCTGCATCAAATCCAGTGACCATGGCGTAGAGTTCGGATGCAAGGACACTGCGAGTTACTCGCTTACATTTAGTTGATGACCAATGGATAATGTTACAATTCCTGCAGTCAGCGAGAACAATTATAAATCCAATTTGAGACGAGTAGTCTAGATTGTTAGCAAAACTACTATCAGTAAAGACAATTATTTGTAGTTCTGCTTCGTTTAACTTGATGAAACGTAAGCCAGATCCTTTCATTTGCCATCTAAGTCTTTTATTTAAGGCTTCTATCTGGAGAATAGTGGGCTGGGAAACTTGAGCTGCATGTGAGAGGTCGAATGCGGCTTGAGGTTGACAGACAGAGGAAATGTAAGCGCCTCGTGCGCGTTGAATAATGTACGACTTAGCGTCATTTTGAGGAACCATGGATAGTTTCTGACAGTGTAAAGATTGGGTGACGGTAATGCCGTTGGTTGTAAGGGTGAGTGAGGCACCATTGAAGTTGATTGGTGTATTGGCTGTCAGCTTTATTGTTGGTTTTGCGGAGAATTTCGCAGTTTCGAGCTCTTGCTGTTCTTTTTGTCTAAATTGTTCATTACAGGCGAAGAGAGTATCATCCGTTTGAAGGGCGACGATTGCGTCATTATTGTAAAGGAGGCAAGGATCACTAGAAGATTGTGAAAGAGAGAGCTTGTCAGTGTGATGAGCGTGATAGGTTTGAAACCAATGTGTGCCCGCCTCTACAATGCCATACAGGGATTTAAAAATCTTGAGCAATATATTGGGTGGTAGGTTAAGTTCTTTTGGAGGTATTACGAAGATGTTTCGAGCAAGCGGAGTCTTGGATTGTATGTAGGCTTGAGTTATATCTCGAGTGAACAAAACGAGACCTCTTGTAACAGCGATAGAGAGTAGGAGTCGTTGGCTAGATCGCTCGATTGTGGGCGAATGTGTTAGGACTTTTGATTTATCTAAATCATTATACCCCTGAACTACGAGTCGAGACTTTTCGAACGCTTGTGGGGTGTATGTTAACTTTACAGTGTCAACAAAACGGCTTTTAAAAATTCGTTCTTCAGAAGATACAGCTTTGACGTCTACAAACTCAAATACACCGCGGAGAAGGAGTCCTTCAAGCTCCTGTTGACGGGAATGGGTGAAATTTGGTTGGGGGTTGTCGTGTGTGAAATAAATTGCAACGGCTGCTGGATGAAGCTTGTAATTAGTATCTTGGATATGTATAACATTGTGATTAATATTATCCTCGCGATAGCGTGCTGGGAGACGCCTTGTACGTTGAGGTCGGTTTTCTGAGGAGGATGCAATAATTTGTTCTTTATTTTCAGGGGAACCTTGATGTTGAGGTTGGTTTTCTGCTAAGGATGTAATAATTTGTTCTTCATTTCTAGGGGAGCTTTCTTCTGGTTGCACATGCAGATCATTTTTATCATTTGTATATGGCTTAATTGATGATGATCTGAATGTTGTGGGATCACTTGAGAGTTGAACTACTGCATTTTCTCTTTCCAAAGAAAGAAGTGTTAATGGACCTTCCCATTGCTTTCTGTGTGTGCGCCACACAAGAACATCTGCTCCGATTGGAATATTTTGAGCATTGATAGCGGGGCCATTTCTGGAGCGTAAAGCAGCTGTGACTTGATTCCGGAGACGTAATTTGGATACCTCTACCATCGCTTTTCGTATGGCCTGTGCTCTAGCAGCAATACTTGGCGCAGGAGGGTCAAGTTTTGTCATTCTGGGATACGCTCCGAATACAAGTAGAGTAGGGATGATTCCATCGGGTCCAGCGGTGTCTCAGAGAGAGGGTAATCGGCGTTCCGTGGGGCACTGGTGAAGGAGGTAAATGTGATAACGAGATCTGAGGCGAGATAATGGATGTGGTCTTCCCAAGGGAAAGACAAAGTGAGTGTCACAGTCTAGACAGGAGCGCCTGCGCAGCTAAGTGTGTAGAGGTAGTAAATATTCAATTCTATAAGGAAGTAAACTATATCGCTACTCAACAAGTCTATATACAACCCTCACTGCAGTCTAATGACTCGCCCCAACCCTGATATCAATAAAGGTTCCTGAAAGTACTCGTGTATCAGAAGGTCCCTGTGATAGCAAGCCTACGTATATCAAGGGTACTTGTCGTTTCAGCTAGTCGCCATCTCATAGCTGATCATGCCTTGTGCACCGTGCCCCATTTACCTTGCCCCACGCACATTGCCCCATGCGCCATGTCCTTATCCCTGTAAGGTCTATGCACGCCTATGCGCCACATAGGCTACAGGAACAATTCAGCTCACCAGCTGTTACAGTGAGGAAGAAGCGTAAGGAGAAAAGTAAGGATTTGGAATTGAAGTAAATCGGTCTTCCCAAGGAAGAGGTGTGAAAGGTATGTGGGGAATGTATATTCAGAAGATGTTGCGTGCAGAGGAAATCTCTCACACGCTGAACCTATACATATATATATATATATATGTACATGACCTCCTCTACTACACTGCATAACCATACCAGATAATTCAAGGACTTGCCTAATAGAACTAGATTGACCTTATTATCCTCCGCTTCCTGACTAGTGATCTCATTTCCAACCTCTATGCATGGTTGACTCGTATTGATCCAATTACTCGAGAAACTAATCATCCGACAACAGAGTTAATATCAGCATCAAGTGCATTAATCTATGAAAGGTGTCATTGATTGCTTTGACTGCCATTTGGAGGATGAGGGCCTTGTCTGTAAATTTAATTTCTTCCTTAATGACAGTATACGCGTGTCGCAGAGGCTTGTGGTATCGCTCAACTATGCCCATGGAGTTAGCCGATTCTACTGGGACCTCTTTTGTTTGAATTCCAAGTGATGTAGAATACTGCTGGAATTCTGATTATGTAAAATTACTTCCTGCATCATGGTTGATGATGTCAGGAGGCCCAAGGTATGTGTCTATCCAGCATAGTCTTAGTACGTTCCAGACGTTAGAGGAGCTGAGATTTGTTAGCCAGCGTGCAGCTTGGAAGCGCGTAGCTTCGTCTACAACGTGTAGTAATGGGCGTTCGTCTATGTACATGATATCTGCATATATAGATTGGTTAAAGTCGATGAGATCATCTTTAAGGGTAAATTTGAATCTTAATGGAGGATCGCCAAACCGTTGACATTTCTGACAACGCTTGACGATTTTATCGAGTATTTTGCGGTGTTCTCCATTTGAATCTAGATGGCCTGATTGTTGCAAGACATTTACGAGACGTTGGGCTGAAGGATGACCAAAACGACGATGAAGAGTCCGAAGCTCGATTTCAGTCAAGTAAGTCATGTTAGATATGGTAATGACTGGTCCCCATTGAAGAAAAGCGTGTCCAAAAATTCTAACGACGGGGATAGTTTTAGAGTCTAGGAGAAGTAAATTGTCTAAATTATTGAAAATGATACCTTTTTCATCAAGGTCTTGGAGGGAAAGTAGAAAAGGAGTGTTACAATCAACGATATGAAAGATGCATGGCCCTATTGAAGTAGGAATATTTATAACTCCTAGCGACTTGGTACTTCCAATTCCGAAGCGGACGCTTATTTGTTTTGAAGTATCGATTATGGTTGACCCGAATGTTTTAGAGAATGCTTGGAATTGTTTATAGCCAGCGGTTGATTTTCCAGCTGCACCTGTGTCTATGAGGATACCGAGGAAAATGTCCGAGTCAAAGCGAGGTTTTGAGATAGTAAATGTGCTATTATCGATGTCAAGAGTTTTCACTTCCCCTGTGAGAGCATGTCGTGTGATACCCGTGTTGATTTCTTCTGTAATATTTTGGGCATGTTTGATTTCAAGCACTCCACACTCTGTGTAAAATGTCTGGTCAGTTACGTCGTTGTGATCATTATCAGGATTTTGTTTTATGGTTAGAAATGTATCGAAAGCATCTACTAAAAAGCGATCATCATCTGGGTCGACTCCCTCATACTGCTGGATAAAAGCATTGATGGTACTTTCGTTGGAGTCGGTATCAGTGAGGAAGCGCCGATTATCGTTTCGGTTGTAAGAGTCTTGGCTATAGTTGTAGGCATCCCTCAAGCGCTTTCGAGCTTGTCTACGTTCGCTCTCAGAATGTCGCGTTGACCAGCATCCTTCTTTGCGACACACAAAGCAGATTTTACGCTGTCGATCATTTCTTTGATTTCTTTCATTATGATTACTTGTAATCTGATATTTTTGGCGAGGTCTATTGGCATTGTTTTTGTGGTAGTGGCGGTCGGTAAAGTGGAATACAGCTTCGTTTTCGTCATCCTGGAAGAACTGTTCTCCCATAGGGTTTTGTTGGGCTTTCCACGTAGCAAAGTTTGAACGGAGACGGTTTATGAGCCCGGCGGCAGTCTCATTAGCAACAGTAGAGCATGCTATTGAACATGAAGGGTGAGTCCTACAGGCTTGCAGTAGTTTGGCGAAGAGGATCTTATCTGACTGAAATTCGGGGCTCAAGCTCATTTGGATGTGACGAAGATTTGTAATTAGTGAATTGAGAGCAACTTCTACGTCCGTTGATTCTATATCCTGTAAAGTTGTCTTCAGAGATATTTCATTCCATTTAACAAGCATCGATTGTTGATATTCCTTGCCTTCAAAATTTAACTTTATAGTCTGATACAATGTAGAAAGGTCTGGAAGATTTTCTGAATTGAATGTGGCATGATAGTGTTGTAAAGCTGCATCTTTGAGCATAATCTTGAATGCAGTATTTCGTTGATTGGATGGGATATCAATCGTGTTG
>CM059594.1:18673975-18747096 GCA_030378345.1 Podosphaera fusca | reverse complement strand
GATGTTCCGCCCCTTGCGAATAGTAAGCAGGGCTTTTATTAGCAGAATACTATCACAGGAATACATGGTTAAGGATCCACCAACGCTGCAGTTCGTCAATAACGATATCACACGACGCTGCATATTAAGCGCGATGCATCAAGTTTAAGCTGAGTTCCGCCCCTTCCTGATAGCATTCAGGGCTTGCATGGTCGGAATTCATTCACAGGGATATCATGCTGTGGATCCATTCACGTAAATCAACTTATTATATAACATGCATTGTCGCTGAAGAGGACCTGGATAATCAAGGGTAGCTTACTCCCATGCTACAATAAGCTTGAGGGTTATAGCGGCGATATGAACATGGATCCTTCATTGTAATTTCGTCATCTCAACCGATTGACATACAAGAATGCATCTTTCTGGATCCATCTACGCGTCCTATAGATTCACACCTGTAGATTTTGGAATACTCATTGCGACGTCATTACGCCACACCTACTAAAATTGTCAGTTTGTGGATCGAGTAATTTAAGAATGGTTTTCAATTCTCACCTTCGACACGTAACATGAACGCATGCCGTGATAATGATTTAAGTATTGGATAATCGGATACAAAGATATAAGATGCGATAATTAGTTGTCGTATTGCAAACATACTCAATTTTGCCCGCCGTTCGAAACACGTAGTTTGTGGTCATTGTACTGACGAGGCCACACTTTGAATGCTCAATACAACGCGAGTCAATGACCCAATATATGGATATCTTTGTAAAACAAAACAAATCTTTTCTACACAATTAGATGGCAAGGTCAAAGTTGCGCTATTCTGCCAGCGCAATCTTAAGGATCAGTTTGTGGTTCATAGTCTTTAAATGGTGTACTTATTAGTTGCCACTTAGCAAGTAATATTCTACACATGATACTACTGAAAATGTCCCATATTTTATTTTATTAAAAAAAATATGTCATTCAGCAAAACGGTCACGTGACTTTCTTAATGTCTTTTTTTTTGAACTTTTTGATCATTCTTATGTAATGACTGCGTATCGCTTATTTTTGACGCTAGCAAGTCCCCACCCGCACAAACTATAAATATTTCTCATCATCTCAATCTCCTCTCCACTTCACCTTCAACTTTCACATTCAATTTTTGATGTCATATGGTTTCACCATAAATCTTCACCCATCATCAGTTTGGTTTCTTACTTCGATTAAATTAATTAACTATCACTTTTATTGACAGTACACCACACATTTATATTGGTCGAACCTGTATCGACGACCTCAAGTCGAATATTTCTACGCATAAAACATAAGCTCCACTGGCTACGTTTATGAGACATAAATTAAGACCTATCATTGACATGTGAAGAGAAGAAAGTCAAGGCTACAAAGACAGCCCACAGACGCTACAGAAAAACGTTGCAATTAAAGAAAAGTTAAAATCTATCAAGAAACATAAAACACAACGCGTATTCTAACATCCTACAAGCGGTAGCTGTGTACGCCACTGGAATCAATACCTCAGACATACAATACAAGAGACGTTATCGGATGCAAATAAAACTATATATGAATGAAAAATGTTCTTCGAAACAGAATATTACCGTCAGGGTTATCATCAAAAAGAAACAATCTTCACGATCTTCTACCATTAACTTTACGTGTGCCACAAATGTCTTAAAGAAGGCTGCGTCACTACACTCCTACTGGAGCATACGATGCACAAGCCCATCCACTATTCCTACATCGTCGTGAACTTCACAGACTTTTCATGATCTGAACATGTCTTGAATCCCACTCCACCAGTCCAAGGTCCTTATACCACATAGCATGTTGTATACTCGACCCTACCGGTTTCATCCTCCATCAACATCGAGGATCTTAATTTATGCCCTTCTCACATCAATCAATCCTACAGATTACCTTTCTGTTTCATCTCGACAGACATTATAGGTCTACATTTTCCACAGAAGACCTTGACCCATCCTTTCCAACGACCGCTTATAATACCTGTTTGGAAAGGACATAGGTCTTCAATATCATGCAACATGACCTGTTGCGCAATCCACTTGACATCTCATTCAGTAGAAAGACTAACCGTTCACTGTCCTATAAATCATCTGACATCTGGCAGAACATACTTTTCTGCCGTTAGATTGAAAAACATTTCAATTTCCACATGAGGTTGGCCCAAACAATTATACGCCTCTTTCAGGGTACAGGTAGAAGTTAGCAACTCCACGCATCTCATCTGGCTCTGATAAAGGCAAAATCATCATTTCCAATTCATGTGAATCAAGTAAACCGTAATTTGGAATGATATCATCGTTCTTCATCACGTAAACTGGTTATAATTCATCCTTAGCATGATGAATTGCTTCATGCCTTTAATTGAGAATAACAAACTGCTCCCACAAAGAAAGTGAAACATGTACTGAAGCCATGCTCTACGATCTACATCTATAAGTTATAGATCAACTAACTCACTTCTCATCTACACGTTCTCGAATGGGTTCATGAGGTTAACCTTTGCCATTCTCCATCTTGAATATAAACTAACTCTTCCTCAGGTGTGACTCAAAATATTTACACGCCCTCGCAAGTACCAGATTGAAGGCACATACTCCACACTTCTAATCTGGCTGTACAAAAGGCAAAATCTTCCCTTTCACTGCATGTTGACAAAGCCGACTAACGCAGCTTAACATATTGACCATTCTCCTTCCTCTTTATGTGAACCATACAAATAACCGTAACTCATTACCCTCATCATGTCCCCTTAAGCGTGAAGCAAGGTTTTCGTAATATCTAAAACCTAACTACCTGCCTCCGCTTCATGTGACAAAGACCTGTAATGCTCCCCAGACTAACTCCAACTAACTACATCCAACTCAATATAAAAGCCACCCCTTCCGAAGCAACGCGAGGAACCCTGCCCCGGAGCGAAGCGCAGGGCCGCAGGGCCAGGACCTAGTCTATATAGTATTGAGCGATTTGTGGATACCAATTTTTAGTTTTGCGAAAGCGCTGATTGGCCGGGCGAGGGGGGGGCGGACGGTGGTTGGTCGGGCAAGCGAGGCGCGACGTCATTTCGGCTGACCGCCCGAAAACGGCAGTAATGATTGGCTCGCAGAGCGTTGGACGTCTGACTCAGCTCAGAAGGCTAAATGTGGATCCCTCGAGAAAATGCGCGCGCTAGATAGAATGAAGCTGTTCCATTGGCTCACCGAGCGTCGTTCCGGCTGACTAAAGCCCATCAGACTAAATGTGGATACCAAGAGAGAATTCGCAAATGCTCATTCGTCGCCGCTAGCGTCTGCACCACGCTAAGAAAACTTTTCATCACCTCCCACAATCCGCTTCTTCTTTCTCTTTTACATCCATCATCGTCGTCGTCGAATTTCCGCCACCACCATCAGGTACGTCGTCCTATCACCATCGCTGACCATTTCACAGGATTATAGAATTAAATATGACTTCAGGTGAGTAAACGGCTCCATTCTGACAAACCCACAGGTCGTCGTCGCAGCAGTATTCTTCCCCAAATCAGGTACGTCGACCACATTTCATCGCTGACAATCTACAGGAAACCGTAGGAAGCGTCAGGTATGTAAATGGCTCCATTCTCAATCACTGATAAATTCACAGGTCGTCGTCGAAGCAGTATTCATCTTGAAACCAGGTATGTCGTCCACTTTTCATCGCTGACAATCTACAGGAAGCGTCAGGTAAGTAACAGCAACTATATTCATGAATTCTGACAATTTTACAGGTCGCTGCGACAAAATTCCATCGCTTTTGTATCAGGTACGTCGTCTACAACGCTGATTGATGACAATTTCGCAGGAAATTGTATTACACATGGCTTCAGGTGAGTAAATGGCTCCATTAATATTACTGACAAATCCACAGGTCGTTGTCGCAACAGTAATAATTCGAAATCAGGTACGTCGTCCATTTTTCATTGCTGACAATCTACAGAAAGCCTCAGATGAGTGACCCCACTCTAATCGTGAACTCTGACAATTAAACAGGTCGCCGCGACATCATTTCATCGTTACTAGATCAGGTACGTCTTCAAATCAAGCTGATAATTCTTCACAGGCTCCTAAATCGAAATCATTAGCTAAAGCTTCAAATGTAAGAAACATCCTCACACAAATTGCTTCACTGACAGTTTTAGGTCGTTCCTGCCCTTCATACTGCGATAACTTTCAGGTACGTCTCCGAATAGCTTCCAGAAGTCATATTAACTGTCTCAGAACTATCACTCACGAAACCAATAAATGTTTGACACCAGCATCTTCGCAATCCAATAAATTACGGCAACGAACAATATACCGCATTTGCTCAGGTACGAATCCAAAAACCATAGTACACTCAACTAACAAGCTTTAGAATCGAATTCACCGTTGCTTAAAATATCAGACATCATCTTATTCGATCCAATGACATTCATCAGTTGATAGTTCTTTGAACAGATCGCAATATTACCAGTCACGTTTCAAATCGAGTTCTAAAACAGTCATTAACGAGCTTTAGACAAAGTTTATTCGCGATGCCAACGATTCTCATCAAAGCTTAATGCAGAACAAACCCAATTACCCATTAAAATAAGTAAAACGATAATTGGAAACAGCCGATGCATCAACTAAAGAGCGATAGAAAACCGATAAGTATGAGAAGTATATAGAATCTGAAGATCAAATTCAACCCATCCTGTTAAGAAAACGACTGCTAATACATGCTTAAGACACATTCGTCACTTAAAAATTACATTCAACTTCGAAAGCTTCAGATATTGTATTTAAACCGCTATCAAAAGATCTCCACAGAGACACCAGTCGCATCCTTCCAGAGGAACTTCTTATCTCAGGTATCTGACAAATATCATGGTCGAAATTATCGAAAGGACATTTAGAACATGCTTCATTTGAAAAACTTCATCCGAGACGTATCACTGACAATTAATGAGTAGGAAATTAGAACACATTCCTTATAGGACTCGACTGGATACCATTGGCGCCTCAACTATACCCAGAACTACCTCCTGGAGGACACACTTTCCAACTTCACCAAGTCTCGGACTCTGTAAGGACATTTGTAATGATTTTTCCCAATGACTTTTAAATTTGCCATTCTGACGTAAAAGCGAAGCTTCAATAACGTAAAACCAATTATCTGAACATTGTGAAACTAACAAGTAAAGGTGTAAAGATTAATTGAATTGTGGCTAAAAATAACAACGTGATTAGTAATTGTAGTAACGGCACAATTGTAAGCAACGATTATGAAAGTAATCTAATTTTACAATGTATAAATAGAACGGAACACATAATTTATGCTACCAATAATAAATCACAAATTATTTATGTAAATATGAAAATGAACAAACTAATACAAATTTAATTTGCACAATTTTTCAAGCATAATATTTATGAAATGATTGTGCAAACGTAATTTCCATGAAATGCATAGTTTTGTGCTATTGTAACCATAGCAACTTTAGCCTTCGGTTAAATTGGTATCCATGGCAACCTATTTATTCGGTTAAATTTGTCTCCATGGCAACATATTTTGTTCGGTTAGTGTAATAACATGGGTACCCCAGACACATTATGATAATTTATATAAATTCATTTTCGAATTATGCCAACATTATTTTAATCAACTCATAAGTATAACCATGGATACCCTTGATTCTGTAATTTTTTCTAACATATGAGACCCAAGGGTATCCATGATTGAAATTTAAGAATATCATAATTTCATGTAGGGATATCTCTGATCTAAAGTTGTATTCAAATGATTCATAAATTGGGATAACGTTCTTAAGTTCAAACTTGATGCCTGGGTTTATCCATGGGCTACCCTGAAATATTAATATTTATAACCCTACACATGTAGGGATATGGCTAGCATGGCCAATTTGAACTCCGAATCAGTGTAGGGATATCCCTATTTCGATTCATTCTTATGCAGACGAGCCATCATGGATATCCCTGACAATGATATTTTTCAAAAAATTGATAACCCAAGGGATATCCCAGTCTGTTAGATGATTTATGCAAAACAATGTTAGGGATATCCTTGAATATTTATCTTCATATGCTAAAATGCTAATTATATCACCCCTGACGTAAGTACAACCTATTCTCGGTTGTTTGCATGGATAAACCTAATAAATTATTTTTTAAGGTATTATGCCCGAGGGTATCCTTGATGGGATTATGAATTATGCATCCTGTTATATTGATGGATCCCTGACAACCAATTGCCCCATGTATGCACGCCAGCATGGCAATCCCAGATATATCATTGAGCTTTTATAACAAATATGACAGCATTTCGTACCTGAATCGAATTTTACTTTATGCATTTTCACAAGTATGGGTATGCAATTAGGAACTTTTAAATAGTATAGAATTATTTAACTCATTCAATTATCATCTGCATAGACAATCGACCACTGAAACAGTCATCCCTCTAATTACTTGAATGATCGGTCGTAGTGAATTAATTAATTATCAGAGGCATGACTATACCCTTCTACACCCGAAAAAGTAATTCGCAAAACTGCCGCAACTCAGATTGCAATCGCCCATCGTACATTTGAAATTCACAGTTGTTTCAACATGGTTGCAGGATAGGTTTGTCGCGGGTGCTGTCGTTATCATGAGTGTCAAGTGTAGGAAACAACTCTAGGGATAATTTTATGTGAATTTGTCAATGCGGAAGTCGACCAGCAGAGTTTAAGGCGAATAGGATGAAATAAGCGCAACAAGGATATTTGAGCGATGTTCCGCCCCTTGCGAATTGTAAGCAGGGCTTTTATTAGCAGAATACTATCACAGGTATACATGGTTAAGTATCCACCAACGCGGCAGTTTGTCAATCACGATATCACACCACGCTGCATAATTAAGCGCGATGCATCAAGTTCAATCCGAGTTCCGCCCCTTGCTGATAGTAATCAGGGCTTGCATGGTCGGATTCATTCACAGGGATACTATACTGTGGAGCCATTCACGTAGATCAACTTCTTATATAACATGCATTAGCGCTGAAAAGGCCCTGAGAAATCAAGGGTAGTTTACTTCCATGCTACAACAAGCTTGAGGGTTATAGTGGCGATATGAACATGGTTCCTTAATTATTAATCCGTCATCGCAACAGAGTGACTTACAAGGATGCATCTTTCTGGATCCATCTACGCGTCCTATAGATTCACACCTGTAGATTTTGGAATACTCATTGCGACGTCAATACGCCACACCTACTAAAATTGGCAGTTTGTGGATCGAGTCTTTAAAATTGACTTATTAATTCACACCTACAATATGGAGCAAGCTACATGCCATGATAATGATTATAGGTATAGGATAATCCGGTATGCGGATATAAATTACGATAATTAGTTATCGTATTGCAAACATACTAAATTTTGCCCGCCGTTCGAAACACGTAGTTTGTGGTCATTGTACTTACGAGGCCACACTTTGAATGCTCAATACAACGCGAGTCAATGACCCAGTATATGGATATCTTTGAAAAAAAAAACAAATCTTTTCTATACAATTAGATGGTAAGGTCAAAGTTGCGCTATTCTGCCAGCGCAATCATAGGGATCAGTTTGTGGTTAATAGTCTTTAAATTGCGATGTATTGAATTGTTGTCACTTGGTGAGACATATTCCACACATATTACTGCTGAAACTGTAACATTTTTTATTTTTTAAAAATAATATATTATTCAGCAAACGGTCACGCGACTTTCTTCATATCTTTTTTTTTTTAACTTTTTGATAATTCTTATGTAATGATCGCGTATCGCTTATTTTTCGACGCTAGCAAATCTCCACTCGCACAAACTATAAATATTTCCCGTCATCCAACATTTCTCCTCCATCAATCACAAATGTTTCACATACAATTTCATTTCAAATAGTTTCACCATAAATTTTCAACCAGCGACAGGTAAGTTTGTACTCCGATTAAAATACTTATCTAACAAGTTTATTAATAGTACACCACACTACCTTTATACTGATCTAACCTGTATCGACGACCTCAAGACGACAGTCCTCTGTCTACGCATAAAACATATGCTCCGCTGGCTACGTGTATGAGACAGATTAAGATCTATCATTGACATGTAAAGAGAAGAAAGTCATGGCTACAAAGACAGCCCACCGACGCTGCAGAAAACGTTGCAATTAAAGAAAAGATATAATCTATTAAAAAGTATAACACAACGAGTGTTCTATCATCCTACAAGCCGCAGCCGTGCACCCAACTGGAATCAATACCTCAGACATCCAATACAAGAGACGTTATCGGACGCAAGTAAAATTATACATTAACGAAAAATGTTCTACGAAAATACAATAGTATCGTCAGGGTTATCTTACAAAAGAAACAATCTTCATCCACCATCATCTACCATTCACTTAACGTGTGCCGCCAATGTCTTAAAGAAGGCTATGTAAATACACTCCTGGAGGCATACGATTCACAAGCCCAGCTACTATTGCTATATCGTCGTGAACCTCACAGACTCTTCATCACTGAACATATCTGTGGAATCCCACTCCACCAGTGCAAGATCCTTATACTACACACGCATGTTGTGTTCTCCACCCTATCTATCATAATTCTCCATCAATATCGAGGACCTTAATTTATAACCCTCTTTCATTATTTAATCCTACAGATTACCACTCTGTTTCATCTCGACAGACACTATTGGTCTACGTTTTACACAGATGACCTTGACATGTCCTGTCCAATGCCCGCTTACAATACCTGTTTGGAAAGGACATAGGTCTTCAATATCATGCAACATGACCTGTTGCGCAATCCACTTGACATCTCATTCAGTAGAAAGACTAACCGTTCACTGTCTTATAAATCATCTGACATCTGGCAGAACATACTTTTCTGCCGTTAGATTGCAAAACATTCCAACTTCCACATGAGGTTGGCCCAAACAACCTTACGCCTCTTTTCAAGTTACAGATAGAAGTTAGCAACTCCACGCTTCTTATCTGGCTTTGATAAAGGCAAAAGCATCATTTCCAATTCATGTGAATCAAGTAAACCGTAATCTGGAATGATAATCTTCGTTCTGCTTCACGTAAACTGATTAAAATTCATCGTTACTATGATGAGTTGCTTCATGCCTTTATTCAAGAACAACTAACTGCGCTTGCGAAGAAAGTGATACATGTACTGAAGCCATGCTCTTCGATCGACATCTTTAAGTGATGAGATCAACTAACTCATACCTCATCTTCACGTCCTCGAATTGGTCCTTAAGTTTAACCTTTGCCATTCTCCATCTTGAGTATAAACCAACTTTTGTTAAAGTTTGACTCGGAATATTTACACGCCTTTCCCAAGTACCAGATAGAAGCCAAACTCTCCACGCTACTCATCTGATTAACAAAAGGCAAAATTTATCCTTTTATGGCATGTGAACAATGCCGACCATCGCAGTTTAACAAATCGAATATTGACTCTCCACTTCCGTGAACAATACTAACAATCGTTACTGATTACAATCAACATGCCCCTTTTCATGAGAAGCAAAGTTATCGTATTATCTAAAATCTAGCTACCTGCCACCGCTTCATTTGACAAAGAACTGTAAACCTCAATAGACTAACTCCAACTAACTGTATCACAAGCCAACGAATGAGCCCCCCCACTTCCGAAGCAACGCGAGGAACCCTGCCCCGGAGCGAAGCGCAGGGCCGCAGGGCCAGGACCTAGTCTATATAGTATTGAGCGATTTGTGGATACCAATTTTTAGTTTTGCGAAAGCGCTGATTGGCCGGGCGAGGGGGGGGCGGACGGTGGTTGGTCGGGCAAGCGAGGCGCGACGTCATTTCGGCTGACCGCCCGAAAACGGCAGTAATGATTGGCTCGCAGAGCGTTGGACGTCTGACTCAGCTCAGAAGGCTAAATGTGGATCCCACGAGAAAATGCGCGCGCTAGATAGAATGAAGCTGTTCCATTGGCTCACCGAGCGTCGTTCCGGCTGACTAAAGCCCATCAGACTAAATGTGGATACCACTTAAAAATTCGTGAGTGCTCATTCGTCGCCGCTAGCGTCCGGACCACGCTAAGAAAATTTTTCATCACCTCCCACAATCCGCTTCTTCTTTCTCTTTTACATCCATCATCGTCGTCGTCGAATTTTCCACCACCATCAGGTACGTCGTCCTTTCCGCATCGCTGACAATTTCACAGGAATGTAGAATTACACATGGCTTCAGGTGAGTAAACGGCTCCATTCTGACAAACCCACAGGTCGTCGTCGCATCAGTATTCATCCCGAAACCAGGTATGTCGTCCACTTTTCATCGCTGACAATCTACAGGTAGTTTCAGGTAAGTGACAGCAACTATGTTGATGAATTCTAATAAATTAACAGACCGCTGTGACAAAAATTTATGGCTTTTGGATCAGGTACGTCGTCCACAACGCTGATAGCTGACAATTTCACAGGAAATAGTATTACACATGGCTTCAGGTGAGTAAATGGTTCCATTAATACCACTGACAAATCCACAGGTCGTTGTCACAACAGAAATAATTCGAAATCAGGTACGTCATCCATTTTTCATCGCTGACAATCTACAGAAAGCCTCAGATGAGTGACCCCCACTCTAATAGTGAACTCTGACAATTAAACAGGTCGCCGCGACATCATTTCATCGTTACTAGATTAGGTACGTCTTCAAATCAAGCTGATAATTCTTCACAGGCTCCTAAATCGAAATCATTAGCTAAAGCCACAAATGTAAGAAACATCCTCACACAAAGTGCTTCATTGACAGTTTTAGGTCGTTCCTGCTCTTCATACTGCGATAACTTTCAGGTACGTCTCCGAATAGCTTCCAGAAGTCATATTAACTGTCTCAGAACTATCACTCACGAAACCAATAAATGTTTGACACCAGCATCTTCGCAATCCAATAAATTAAGGCAACGAACAATGTACCGCATTTGCTCAGGTACGAATCCAAAAACCATAGTACACTCAACCAACAAGCTTTAGAATCGAATTCACCGCTGCTTAAAATATCAGACATGATCTTATTCGATCTAATGACATTCATCAGTTGATAGTTCTTTGAACAGATCGCAATATTACCAGTCACGTTTCAAATCGAGTTCTAAAACAGTCATTAACGAGCTTTAGACAAAGTTTATTCGCGATGCCAACGATTCTCATCAAAGCTTAATGCAGAACAAACCCAATTACCCATTAAAATAAGCAAAACAATTATTGGAAACAGCCGATGCATCAACTAAAGAGCGATAGAAAAACCGATAAGTTTGAGAAGTATTTAGAATCTGAAGATCAAATTCAACCCATCCTGTTAAGAAAACGACTGCTAATACATACTTAGGACACATTCGTCACTTAAAAATTACATTCAAGTTCGAAAGCTTCAGATATTGTATTTAAACCGCTATCAAAAGATCTCCACAGAGACACCAGTCGCATCCTTCCAGAGGAACTTCTTATCTCAGGTATCTGACAAATATCATGGTCGAAATTATCGAAAGGACATTCAGAACATGCTTCATTTGAAAAACTTCATCCGAGACGTATCACTGACAATTAATGAGTAGGAAATTAGAACAAATTCCTTATAGGACTCGACTGGATACCATTGGCGCCTCAACTATACCCAGAATTACCTCCAGGAGGACACACTTTCCAACTTCACCAAGTCTCGGACTCTGTAAGGACATTCCTAATGATTTTCCCAATGACTTTTAAATTTGCCATTCTGACGTAAAAGCGAAGCTTTCAATAACGTAAAACCAATTATCTGAACATTGTGAAACTGACAAGTAAACGTGTAGAGATTAATTGAATTGTGGCTAAAAATAACAACGTGATTGGTAATTGTAGTAACGGCACAATTGTAAGCAAAGATTATGAAAGAAATGTAATTTTACAATGTATAAATAGAAAGGAACACAAAATTTATGCTTCTAATAATAAATCATAAATTTGTATGTGAATATGAAAATGAACAATTTAATACAAATTTAATTCATCCAATTATTCAAGCATATTATTTATGAAATTAGTTGTGCAGACATAATATATATGTAATGCATAGTTTTGTGCTGTTGTAACCATGGCAACTTCGGCCTTCGGTTAAATTGGTATCCATGGCAACCTATTTATTCGTTTAAATTTGTCTCCATGGCAACATATTTTATTCGGTTAATAAAATAACATGGGTACCCCAGACACATTATGATATTTTATATAAATTCATTTTCGAATTATGCCAACATTATTTTAATCAACTCATAAATATAACCATGGATACCCTTGATTCTATAATTTTTTCTAACGTTTGAGAACCAGGGGTATCCATGATTGAAATTTAAGAATATCATATTTGCATGTATGGATATCCCTGATCTAAAGTTGTATACAAATAATTCATAAATTGGGATAACGTTCATAAGTTAAAACTTTTTGCCTGGGTTTATCCATGGGCTACCCTGAAATATTAATATTTATAACACTACATGTGTAGGGATATGCCTAGCATGGCCATTTTTGAACTCCGGATCAGTGTAGGGGTATCCCTATTTCGATTCACTCTTATGCAGACGAGCCACCATGGTATCCCTGACAATAATAATTTTCAAAAAATTGATAACCCAAGGGATATCCCAGTCTGTTAGGTGATTTATTCAAAACAATGTTAGGGATATCCTTGAAAATTCAACTTTATATGTTGAAATGCTAATTATATCACCCCTGTCGTAAGTACAACCCATTCTCAGTTGTTTGCATGGATATACCTGATGAATTATTTTTTAAGGTATTATGCTTGAGGGTATCCCTGATGGGATTATGAATTATGCATCCTGTTATATTGATGGATCCCTGACAACTTATTGCCCCATGTATAAACGTAAGCATGGCTATCCCAGATATATTATTGAGCTTTTATAACAAATATGACAGCATTTCGTACCTGAATCGAATTTTACTTTATGCATTTTCACAAGTATGGGTATGCAATTAGGAACTTTTAAATAGTATAGAATTATTTAACTCATTCAATTATCATCTGCATAGACAATCGACCACTGAAACAGTCATCCCTCTAATTACTTGAATGATCGGTCGTAGTGAATTAATTAATTATCAGAGGCATGACTATACCCTTCTACACCCGAAAAAGTAATTCGCATAACTGCCGCAACTCAGAATGTAATCCCCCATCGTACATTTGAAATTCACAGTTGTTTCAACATGGTTGCGGGAAAGGTCTGTCGCGACGTGCTGTCGTTATCATGAGTGTCAAGTGTAGGAAACAACTCTAGGGATAATTTTATGTGAATTTGTCAATGCGGAAGTCGACCAGCAGAGTATAAGGCGAAGAGGATGAAATATGCGCAGCAAGGGATTTCGAGCGATGTTCCGCCCCTTGCGAATAGTAAGCAGGGCTTTTATTAGCAGAATACTATCACAGGAATACATGGACAAGGATCTACCAACGCGGCAGTTCGTTAGTAACGATATCATACGATGCTGCATAATTAAGCGCGATGCATCAAGTTCAATCCGAGTTCCGCCCCTTGCTAATAGTAATCAGGGCTTGCATGGTCGGATTCATTCACAGGGATACTATACTGAGGAGCCATTCACGTAGATCAACTTCTTATATAACATGCATTAGCGCTGAAAAGGCCCTGGATAATCAAGGGTAGCTTACTCCCATGCTACAATAAGCTTGAGGGTTATAGCGGCGATATGAACATGGATCCTTCATTGTAATTTCGTCATCTCAACCGATTGACATACAAGGATGCATCTTTCTGGATCCATCTACGCGTCCTATAGATTCACACCTGTAGATTTTGGAATACTCATTGCGACGTCATTACGCCACACCTACTAAAATTGTCAGTTTGTGGATCGAGTAATTTAAGAATGGTTTTCAATTCTCACCTTCGACACGTAACATGAACGCATGCCGTGATAATGATTTAAGTATTGGATAATCGGATACAAAGATATAAGATGCGATAATTAGTTGTCGTATTGCAAACATTCTCAATTTTGCCTGCCGTTCGAAACACGTAGTTTGTGGTCATTGTACTTTCGAGGGCCACACTTTGAATGCTCAATACAACGCGAGTCAATGACCCAATATATGGATATCTTTGTAAAACAAAACAAATCTTTTCTATACAAATAGATGGCAAGGTCAAAGTTGCGCTATTCTGCCAGCGCAATCTTAAGGATCAGTTTGTGGTTCATAGTCTTTAAATGGTGTACTTATTAGTTGCCACTTAGCAAGTAATATTCTACACATGATACTACTGAAAATGTCCCATATTTTATTTTATTAAAAAAAATATGTCATTCAGCAAGACGGTCACGTGACTTTCTTAATGTCTTTTTTTTGAACTTTTTGATCATTCTTATGTAATGACTGCGTATCGCTTATTTTTGAAGCTAGCAAGTCCCCACCCGCACAAACTATAAATATTTCTCATCATCCCAATCTTCTCTCCACTTCACCTTCAACTTTCACATTCACTTTTTGATGTCATATGGTTTCACCATAAATCTTCACCCATCATCAGTTTGGTTTTTACTTCGATTAAATTAATTAAGTACCACTTTTATTGACAGTACACCATACCTTTATATTGGTCGAACCTGTATCGACGACCTCAAGTCGACTATTTCTACGCATAAAACATAAGCTCCACTGGCTACGTTTATGAGACAAAAATTAAGACCTATCATTGACATTTAAAGAGAAGAAAGTCAAGGCTATAAAGACAGCCCACAGACGCTGCAAAAAAACGTTACTCCTAAAAAAAAAAGATAATCTATCAAACCATAAAACACATACAGCAGACATTATCTTACATGCGGTAGCTGTGCACCCAATTGGAATCAATGCCTCAGACATACAATACAAGAGACGTTATCGGACGCAAGTAAAATTATACATTAACGAAAAATGTTCTTCGAAAATACAATAGTATCGTCAGGGCTATCTTCAAAAAGAAACAATCTTCACCCACGATCATCTACCATTCACCTAACGTGTGCCACCAATGTCTTAAAGGAGGCTGCGTCACTACACTCCTACTGGAGCATACGATGCACAAGCCCATCCAATATTCCTATATCGTCGTGAACTTCACAGACTTTTCATGATCTGAATATGTCTGGAATCCCACTCCACCAGTCCAAGGTCCTTATACCACATAGCATGTTGTATACTCAACTCTACCGGTTTCATCCTCCATCAACATCGAGGATCTTAATTTATGCCCTTCTCACATCAATCAATCCTACAGAATACTGTTCTGTTTCATCTCGACAGACATTATAGGTCTACATTTTCCACAGAAGACCTTTACACGTCCTTTCCAACGACCGCTTATAATCCCTGTTTGGAAAGGACATAGGTCTTCAATATCATGCAACATGACCTGTTGCGCAATCCACTTGACATCTCATTCAGTAGAAAGACTAACCGTTCACTGTCCTATAAATCATCTGACATCTGGCAGAACATACTTTTCTGCCGTTAGATTGCAAAACATTTCAATTTCCACCTGACTTTGGCCCAAACAATTATACGCCTCTTTCAGGGTACAGGTAGAAGTTAGCAACTCTACGCTTCTTATCTGGCTCTGACAAAGGCAAAATCATCATTTCCAATTCATATGAATCAATTAAACCGTAATTTGGAATGATATCATCGTTCTGCATCACGTAAACTGATTATAATTCATCCTTAGCATGATGAATTGCTTCATGCCTTTAATTGAGAATAACTAACTGCTCTCACAAAGAAAGTGAAACATGTACTGAAGCCATGCTCTTCGATCGACATCTATAAGTTATAGATCAACTAACTCACTTCTCATCTACACGTTCTCCAATGGGTCCATGTGATTAACCTTTGCCATTCTCCATCTTGAATATAAACCAACTCTTGCTCAGGTGTGACTCAAAATATTTACACGCCTTCGCAAGTAGCAGATTAAAGCCACATACTCCACACTTCTAATCTGACTGTACAAAAGGCAAAACCTTCCCTTTCACTGCATGTTAACAAAGCCGACTAACGCTGCTTAACATATCGACCATTCTCCTTCCTCTTTATGTGAACCATACAAATAACCGTAACTCATTACACTCATCATGTCCCCTTAAACGTGAAGCAAGGTTTTCGTAATATCTAAAACCTAACTACCTGCCTCCGCTTCATGTGACAAAGACCTGTAATGCTCCCCAGACTAACTCCAACTAACTACATCCAACTCAATACAAAAGCCACCCCTTCCGAAGCAACGCGAGGAACCCTGCCCCGGAGCGAAGCGCAGGGCCGCAGGGCCAGGACCTAGTCTATATAGTATTGAGCGATTTGTGGATACCAATTTTTAGTTTTGCGAAAGCGCTGATTGGCCGGGCGAGGGGGGGGCGGACGGTGGTTGGTCGGGCAAGCGAGGCGCGACGTCATTTCGGCTGACCGCCCGAAAACGGCAGTAATGATTGGCTCGCAGAGCGTTGGACGTCTGACTCAGCTCAGAAGGCTAAATGTGGATCCCACGAGAAAATGCGCGCGCTAGATAGAATGAAGCTGTTCCATTGGCTCACCGAGCGTCGTTCCGGCTGACTAAAGCCCATCAGACTAAATGTGGATACCGTGTGAGAATTCGCAAATGCTCATTCGTCGCCGCTAGCGTCTGGACCACGCTAAGAAAACTTTTCATCACCTCCCACAATCCGCTTCTTCTTTTTCTTTTACATCCATCATCGTCGTCGTCGAATTTCCGCCACCACCAGGTACGTCGTCCTATCCGCATCGCTGACAATTTCACAGGAATAAAATATTACACACGGCTTTAGGTAAGTAAATGGCTCCATTCTGACAAATTCACAGGTCGTCGTCGAAGCAGTATTCATCTTGAAACCAGGTATGTCGTCCACTTTTCATCGCTGACAATCTACAGGAAGGGTCAGGTAAGTAACAGCAACTATATTCATGAATTCTGACAATTTTACAGGTCGCTGCGACAAAATTCCATCGCTTTTGTATCAGGTACGTCGTCTACAACGCTGATTGCTGACAATTTCGCAGAAAATTGTATTACACATGGCTTCAGGTGAGTAAATGGCTCCATTAATATTACTGACAAATCCACAGGTCGTTGTCGCAACAGTAATAATTCGAAATCAGGTACGTCGTCCATTTTTTATCGCTGACAATCTACAGAAAGCCTCAGATGAGTGACCCCACTCTAATCGTGAACTCTGAAAATTAAACAGGTGGCCGCGACATCATTTCATCGTTACTAGATCAGGTACGTCTTCAAATCAAGCTGATAATTCTTCACAGGCTCCTAAATCGAAATCATTAGCTAAAGCCACAAATGTAAGAAACATCCTCACACAAAGTGCTTCATTGACAGTTTTAGGTCGTTCCTGCTCTTCATACTGCGATAACTTTCAGGTACGTCTCTGAATAGCTTCCAGAAGTCAAATTAACTGTCTCAGAACTATCACTCACGAAACCAATAAATGTTTGAAACCAGCATCTTCGCAATTCAATAAATTACGGTACCGAACAATATACCGCATTTGCTCAGGTACGAATCCTAAAACCATAGTACACTCAACTAACAAGCTTTAGAATCGAATTCACCGCTGCTTAAAATATCAGACATGATCTTATTCGATCTAATGACATTCATCAGTTGATAGTTCTTTGAACAGATCGCAATATTACCAGTCACGTTTCAAATCGAGTTCTAAAACAGTCATTAACGAGCTTTAGACAAAGTTTTTCGCGATGCCAACGATTCTCATCAAAGCTTAATGCAGAACAAACCCAATTACCCATTAAAATAAGTAAAACGATAATTGGAAACAGCCGATGCATCAACTAAAGAGCGATAGAAAACCGATAAGTATGAGAAGTATATAGAATCTGAAGAGCAAATTCAACCCATCCTGTTAAGAAAACGACTGCTAATACATACTTAAGACACATTCGTCACTTAAAAATTACATTCAACTTCGAAAGCTTCAGATATTGTATTTAAACCGCTATCAAAAGATCTCCACAGGGACACCAGTCGCATCCTTCCAGAGGAACTTCTTATCTCAGGTATCTGACAAATATCATGGTCGAAATTATCGAAAGGACATTTAGAACATGCTTCATTTGAAAAACTTCATCCGAGACGTATCACTGACAAATAATGAGTAGGAAATTAGAACACATTCCTTATAGGACTCGGCTGGATGTCATTGGCGCCTCAATTATACCCAGAACTACCTCCAGGAGGACACACTTTCCAACTTCACCAAGTCTCGGACTCTGGAAGGACATTCGTAATGATTTTTCCCAATGACTTTTAAATTTGCCATTCTGACGTAAAAGCGAAGCTTTCAATAACGTAAAACCAATTATCTGAACATTGTGAAACTAACAAGTAAAAGTGTAGAGATTAATTGAATTGTGGCTAAAAATAACATCGTGAATTCTAATTGTAGTAACGGCACAATTGTAAGCAAAGATTATGAAAGTAATGTAATTTTACAATGTATAAATAGAAAGGAACACAAAATTTATGCTTCTAATAATAAATCACAAATTATTTATGTTAATATAAAATTGAACAATTTAATACAAATTTAATTTACACAATTATTCAAGCATATTATTTATGAAATTGATTGTGCAGACATAATATATATGTAATGCATAGTTTTGTGCTGTTGTAACCATGGCAACTTCGGCCTTCGGTTAAATTGGTATCCATGGCAACCTATTTATTCGGTAAAATTTGTCTCCATGGCAACATATTTTGTTCGGTTAGTGTAATAACATGGGTACCCCAGAAACATTATGATAATTTATATAAATTCATTTTCGAATTATGCCAACATTATTTTAATCAACTCATAAATATAACCATGGATACCCTTGATTCTGTAATTTTTTCTAACATATGAGACCCAAGGGTATCCATGATTGAAATTTAAGAATATCATAATTTCATGTAGGGATATCCCTGATCTAAAGTTGTATTCAAATAATTCATAAATTGGGATAATGTTCATATGTTCAAACTTGATGCCTGGGTTTATCCATGGGCTACCATGAAATATTAATATTTATAACCCTACACATGTAGGGATATGGCTAGCATGGCCAATTTGAACTCCGAATCAGTGTAGGGATATCCCTATTTCGATTCATTCTTATGCAGACGAGCCATCATGGATATCCCTGACAATGATATTTTTCAAAAAATTGATAACCCAAGGGATATCCCAGTCTGTTAGATGATTTATGCAAAACAATGTTAGGGATATCCTTGAATATTTAACTTCATATGCTAAAATGCTAATTATATCACCCCTGACGTAAGTACAACCTATTCTCGGTTGTTTGCATGGATAAACCTAATAAATTATTTTTTAAGGTATTATGCCCGAGGGTATCCTTGATGGGATTATGAATTATGCATCCTGTTATATTGATGGATCCCTGACAACCAATTGCCCCATGTATGCACGCCAGCATGGCAATCCCAGATATATTATTGAGCTTTTATAACAAATATGACAGCATTTCGTACCTGAATCGAATTTTGCTTTATGCATTTTCACAAGTATGGGTATGCAATTAGGAACTTTTAAATAGTATGGAATTATTTAACTCATTCAATTATCATCTGCATAGACAATCGACCACTGAAACAGTCATCCCTCTAATTACTTGAATGATCGGTCGTAGTGAATTAATTAATTATCAGAGGCATGACTGTACCCTTCTACGCCCGAAAAAGTAATTCGCAATATTGCTGCAACTTAGATTGCAATCGCCCATCGTATATTTGAAATTCACAGTTGTTTCAACATGGTTATGGGAATTGTTTGTCGCGACGTGCTGTCGTTATAACGAGTGTCAAGTGTAGGAAACAACTCTAGGGATAATTTTATGTGAATTTGTCAATGCGGAAGTCGACCAGCAGACTATAAGGCGAAGGGGATGTAATAAGCGCAACAAGGATATTTGAGCGAAGTTCCGCCCCTTGCGTATAGTAAGCAGGGCTTTTATTAGCAGAATACTATCACAGGAATACATGGACAAGGATCCACCAACGCGGCAGTTTGTCAATAACGATATCACACAACACTGCATAATTAAGCGCGATGCTTTGAGTTCAAGCTGAGTTCCGCCCCATGCTGATAGTAATCAGGGCTTGCATGGTCAGAATTCATTCACAGGGATACTATACTGTGGAGCCATTCACGTAAAATAACTTCTTATATAACAAGTATTATCGCTGAAAAGGACCTGGGAAATCAAGGGTAGTTTACTCCCATGCTACAATAAGCTTGAGGGTTATAGCGGCGATATGAACATGGTTCCTTCATTGTAAATTCGTCATCTCAACTGATTGACTTACAAGGATGCATTATTCTGAATCCATCTACGCGTCCTATAGATTCACACATGTAGATTTTGGCATACTCATTGCGACGTCATTACGCCACACCTACTAAAATTGGCAGTTTGTGGATCGAGTGTTTTAAGAATAGTTTATTACTTCTCACCTTCGACACGCAACATAGACGCGTTCCGTGATAATGATTTAAGGTATTGGACAATCGGATACAAAGATAGAAGATGCGATAATAAGTTGTCGTATTGCAATCATACTCAATTATGCCCTCCATTCGAAACACGTAGTTTGTGGTTATTGTACTTACAAGGGCCACACTTTGAATGCTCAATACAACGCGAGTCAATGACCCAATATATGGATATCTTTGAAAAACAAATCGAATCTTTTCTACACAATTAGATGGCAAGGTCAAAGTTGCGCTATTCTTCCAGTGCAATCATAAGGATCAGTCTGTGGTTCATAGTCATTAAATTGCGATGTATTGAATTGTTGTCACTTAGCGAGACATATTCCACACATATTACTGCTGAAACTGTAACATTTTTTATTTTTTAAAAAAAAAAATATGTTATTCAGCAAACGGTCACGCGACTTTCTTCATGTTTTTTTTTTGAACTTTTTGATAATTCTTATGTAATGATCGCGTATCGCTTATTTTTCGACGCTAGCAAGTCTCCACTCGCACAAGCTATAAATATTTCCCATCACCCATCCATCGTCCCATGTTCATCCGAAACTTTTCACAAACAATTTCATTTCAAACAGTTTCACCATAAATTTTCAACCAACGACAGGTAAGTTTGTACTCCGATCAAAATACTTATCTAACAAGTTTATTGATAGTACACCACACACCCTTTATATTGATCTAACCTGTATCGACGACCTCAAGACGACAGTCTCCTGCCTACGCATAAAACATATGCTCCGCTGGCTACGTGTATGAGACAAATTAAGATCTATCATTGACATGTAAAGAGAAGAAAGTCACGGCTACAAAGACAGCCCACCGACGCTGCAGAAAACGTTGCAATTAAAGAAAAGATATAATCTATCAAAAAAAAAATATAACACAACGAGTGTTCTATCATCCTACAAGCGGTAGCCGTGCACCCAACTGGAATCAATACCTCAGACGTGCAATACGAGAGACGTTATCGGACGCAAGTAAAATTACACATTAACGAAAAACGCTCTACGAAAATACAATAGTATCGTCAGGGCTATCTTCAAAAAGAAACAATCTTCACCCACGATCATCTACCATTCACCTAACGTGTGCCACCAAAGTCTTAAAGTAGTCTACGTAATTACACTCCTGGAGGCATACGATGCACAAGCCCAGGTACTATTGCTATATCGTCGTGAACCTCACGACTCTTCACGATCTGAACATATCTGTGGAATCCCACTCCACCAGTGCAAGATCCTTATACTATATACGCATGTTGTGTACTTCAACCTATCTATCATCATTCTCCATCAATATCGAGGATCTTAATTTATAATCCTCTTTCATTATTTAATCCTACAGATTACCACTCTGTTTCATCTCGACAGACACTATTGGTCTACGTTTTACACAGAAGACCTTGACATGTTCTGTCCAATGCCCGCTTACAATACCTGTTTGGAAAGGACAGGCCTTTAACGACATGAAATATGATCTGTCGTCGCGCAGCCCACTTGACATCTCACATTCAGGAGAAAGACCAACCATTCCCTGTCCAATAAATCATCTGGAATCTGGCAGAACATACTTATCTGCCGTTATACTGAAAATATTCTAACTTACACATGAGGTTGGCCCAAACAACCTTACGCCTCTTTTCAAGGTACAGATAGAAGTTAGCAACTCCACGCTTCTTATCTGGCTTTGATAAAGGCAAAAGCATCATTTCCAATTCATGTGAATCAAGTAAACCGTAATCTGGAATGATAATCTTCGTTCTGCTTCACGTAAACTGATTAAAATTCATCGTTACTATGATGAGTTGCTTCATGCCTTTATTCAAGAACAACTAACTGCGCTTGCGAAGAAAGTGATACATGTACTGAAGCCATGCTCTTCGATCGACATCTTTAAGTGATGAGATCAACTAACTCATTTCTCATCTTCACGTCCTCGAATCGGTCCTTAATTTTAACCTTTGCCATTCTCCATCTTGAGTATAAACCAACTTTTGTTTAAGTTTGACTCGGAATATATACTCGCCTTTCCCAAGTACCAGATAGAAGCCACACTCTCCACGCTACTCATCTGACTTAACAAAAGGCAAAATTTTCCCTTTCATGGCATGTGAACAATGCCGACCATCGCAGTTTAACAAATCGAATATTGACTCTCCACTTCCGTGAACAATACTAACAATCGTCACTGATTACAATCAACATGCCCCTTTTCATGAGAAGCAAAGTTATCGTATTATCTAAAATCTAACTACCTGCCTCCGCTTCATGTGACAAAGACCTGTAATGCTCCCCAGACTAACTCCAACTAACTACATCCAACTCAATAAAAAAGCCACCCCTTCCGAAGCAACGCGAGGAACCCTGCCCCGGAGCGAAGCGCAGGGCCGCAGGGCCAGGACCTAGTCTATATAGTATTGAGAGATTTGTGGATACCAATTTTTAGTTTTGCGAAAGCGCTGATTGGCCGGGCGAGGGGGGGGCGGACGGTGGTTGGTCGGGCAAGCGAGGAGCGACGTCATTTCGGCTGACCGCCTGAAAACGGCAGTAATGGTTGGCTCGCAGAGCGTCGGATGGCTGACTCAGCCCAGAGGGCTAAATGTGGATACCGCGAGAAAATGCGCGCGCTAGATAGAATGAAGCGGTTCCATTGGCTCACAGAGCATCGTTCCGGCTGACTAAAGCCCATCAGACTAAATGTGGATACCACTTAAAAATTCGTGAGTGCTCATTCGTCGCCGCTAGCGTCTGGACCACGCTAAGAAAACTTTTCATCACCTCCCACAATCCGCTTCTTCTTTCTCTTTTACATCCATCATCGTCGTCGTCGAATTTTCCGCCACCACCAACAGGTACGTCGTCCTATCACCATCGCTGACCGTTTCACAGGAATATAGAATTACACACGGCTTCAGGTGAGTAAATGGCTCCATTCTGACAAACCCACAGGTCGTCGTCGCAGTAGTATTCTTCCCGAAATCAGGTACGTCGTCCACTTTTCATCGCTGACAATTTACAGGAAGCGTCAGGTAAGTGACAGCGGCCCATTCTTGAATTCTGACAATTTTACAGGTCGCTGCGACAAAATTCCATCGCTTTTGTATCAGGTACGTCGTCTACAACGCTGATTGCTGACAATTTCACGGGAAATTGTATTACACATGGCTTCAGGTGAGTAAATGGCTCCATTAATATTACTGACAAATCCACAGGTCGTTGTCGCATCAGGAATAATTCGAAATCAGGTACGTCGTCCATTTTTCATCGCTGACATTCTACAGGTAGTTTCAGGTAAGTAACAGCAGCCCCATTCTTGATTTCTGACAATAAAACAGATCGTTGCGTCTGAAGTCCATCGTTTTTGAATCAGGTACGTCTTCATATCAAGCTGACAATTCTCCACAGGATCCGAAATCGAAATCACCAGCGAAAGCTTCAAATGTAAGAAACATCCTCAAATTAATTACCTCACTGACAATTTTAGGCCTTCATTGCCCTTCATACTGCGATAACGTTCAGGTACGTCTCCGAATAGCTTTCAGAAGTCATATTAACCGTTTCAGAATTTTCAGTCGCGAATCCGTCAAATATTTGACACCAGCATCTTCGCAATACAATAAATTACGGCAACGAACAATATACCACATTTGCTCAGGTACGAATCCAAAAATCATATTACACCCTACTAACCAGCTTTAGAATCGAATTCACCGCTATTTAAAATATCAAATATCATCTTATTCGATCCAATGACATTCATCAGTTGATAGTTATTTGAACAGATCGCAGTATTACCAGTCACGTTTCAAGTCGAGTTCTAAAACAGTCATTAACAAGCTTTAGACAAAGATTATTCGCGATGCCAACGATTCTCATCAAAGCTTAAAGCAGAACAAACCCAATAACCCATTAAAATAAGTAAAACGATAATTGGAAACAGCCGATGCATCAACTAAAGAGCGATAGAAAACCGATAAGTTTGAGAAGTATAGAGAATCTGAAGATCAAATTCAACCCATCCTATTAAGAAAACGACTGCTAATACATACTTAGGACACATTCGTCACTTAAAAATTACATTCAAGTTCGAAAGCTTCAGATATTGTATTTAAACCGCTATCAAAAGATCTCCACAGAGACACCAGTCGCATCCTTCCAGAGGAACTTCTTATCCCAGGTATCTGACAAATATCATGGTCGAAATTATCGAAAGGACATTTAGAACATGCTTCATTTGAAAAACTTCATCCGAGACGTATCACTGACAATTAATGAGGAGGAAATTAGAACAGATTCCTTATAGGACTCGACTGGATACCATTGGCGCCTCAACTTTACCCAGAATTACCTCCAGGAGGACACACTTTCCAACTTCACCAAGTCTCGGACTCTGTAAGGACATTCCTAATGATTTTCCCAATGACTTTTAAATTTGCCATTCTGACGTAAAAGCGAAGCTTTCAATAACGTAAAACCAATTATCTGAACATTGTGAAACTGACAAGTAAACGTGTAGAGATTAATTGAATTGTGGCTAAAAATAACAACGTGATTAGTAATTGTAGTAACGGCACAATTGTAAGCAAAGATTATGAAAGAAATGTAATTTTACAATGTATAAATAGAAAGGAACACAAAATTTATGCTTCTAATAATAAATCACAAATTTGTATGTAAATATGAAAATGGACAATTTAATACAAATTTAATTCATCCAATTATTCAAGCATATTATTTATGAAATTAGTTGTGCAGACATAATATATATGTTATGCATAGATTTGTGCTGTTGTAACCATGGCAACTTTCGTCTTCGGTTAAATTGGTATCCATGGCAACAGATTTTTTCGGTTAAATTTGTCTCCATGGCAACATATTTTATTCGGTTAATATAATAACATGGGTACCCCAGACACATTATGATATTTTATATAAATTCATTTTCGAATTATGCCAACATTATTTTAATCAACTCATAAATATGACCATGGATACCCTTGATTCTGAAATTTTTTCTAACATTTGAGACCCAGGGGTATCCATGATTGAAATTTAAGAATATCATAATTTCATTTAGGGATATCTCAGATCTAAAGTTGTATTCAAATAATTCATAAATTGGGATAACGTTTATAAGTTAAAACTTTTTGCCTGGGTTTATCCATGGGCTACCCTGAAATATTAATATTTAGAACCCTACATGTGTAGGGATACGCCTAGCATGGCCATTTTTGAACTCCGAATCAGTGTAGGGGTATCCCTATTTCGATTCATTCTTATGCAGACGAGCCTTCATGGATATCCCTGACAATGATATTTTTCAAAAAATTGATAACCCAAGGGATATCCCAGTCTGTTAGATGATTTATGCAAAACAATGTTAGGGATATCCTTGAAATTTAACTTTATATGCAGAAATGCTAATTATATCACCCCTGACGTAAGTACAACCCATTCTCAGATGTTTGCATGGATATACCTGATGAATTATTTTTTAAGGTATTATGCTTGAGGGTATCCCTGATGGGATTATGAATTATGCATCCTGTTATATTGATGGATCCCTGACAACTTATTGCCCCATGTATAAACGTAAGCATGGCTATCCCAGATATATTATTGAGCTTTTATAACAAATATGACAGCATTTCGTACCTGAATCGAATTTTACTTTATGCATTTTCACAAGTATGGGTATGCAATTAGGAACTTTTAAATAGTATAGAATTATTTAACTCATTCAATTATCATCTGCATAGACAATCGACCACTGAAACAGTCATCCCTCTAATTACTTGAATGATCGGTCGTAGTGAATTAATTAATTATCAGAGGCATGACTATACCCTTCTACACCCGAAAAAGTAATTCGCATAACTGCCGCAACTCAGAATGTAATCCCCCATCGTACATTTGAAATTCACAGTTGTTTCAACATGGTTGCGGGAAAGGTCTGTCGCGACGTGCTGTCGTTATCATGAGTGTCAAGTGTAGGAAACAACTCTAGGGATAATTTTATGTGAATTTGTCAATGCGGAAGTCGACCAGCAGAGTATAAGGCGAAGAGGATGAAATATGCGCAGCAAGGGATTTCGAGCGATGTTCCGCCCCTTGCGAATAGTAAGCAGGGCTTTTATTAGCAGAATACTATCACAGGAATACATGGACAAGGATCTACCAACGCGGCAGTTCGTTAGTAACGATATCATACGATGCTGCATAATTAAGCGCGATGCATCAAGTTCAATCCGAGTTCCGCCCCTTGCTAATAGTAATCAGGGCTTGCATGGTCGGATTCATTCACAGGGATACTATACTGAGGAGCCATTCACGTAGATCAACTTCTTATATAACATGCATTAGCGCTGAAAAGGCCCTGGATAATCAAGGGTAGCTTACTCCCATGCTACAATAAGCTTGAGGGTTATAGCGGCGATATGAACATGGATCCTTCATTGTAATTTCGTCATCTCAACCGATTGACATACAAGGATGCATCTTTCTGGATCCATCTACGCGTCCTATAGATTCACACCTGTAGATTTTGGAATACTCATTGCGACGTCATTACGCCACACCTACTAAAATTGTCAGTTTGTGGATCGAGTAATTTAAGAATGGTTTTCAATTCTCACCTTCGACACGTAACATGAACGCATGCCGTGATAATGATTTAAGTATTGGATAATCGGATACAAAGATATAAGATGCGATAATTAGTTGTCGTATTGCAAACATTCTCAATTTTGCCTGCCGTTCGAAACACGTAGTTTGTGGTCATTGTACTTTCGAGGGCCACACTTTGAATGCTCAATACAACGCGAGTCAATGACCCAATATATGGATATCTTTGTAAAACAAAACAAATCTTTTCTATACAAATAGATGGCAAGGTCAAAGTTGCGCTATTCTGCCAGCGCAATCTTAAGGATCAGTTTGTGGTTCATAGTCTTTAAATGGTGTACTTATTAGTTGCCACTTAGCAAGTAATATTCTACACATGATACTACTGAAAATGTCCCATATTTTATTTTATTAAAAAAAATATGTCATTCAGCAAGACGGTCACGTGACTTTCTTAATGTCTTTTTTTTGAACTTTTTGATCATTCTTATGTAATGACTGCGTATCGCTTATTTTTGAAGCTAGCAAGTCCCCACCCGCACAAACTATAAATATTTCTCATCATCCCAATCTTCTCTCCACTTCACCTTCAACTTTCACATTCACTTTTTGATGTCATATGGTTTCACCATAAATCTTCACCCATCATCAGTTTGGTTTTTACTTCGATTAAATTAATTAAGTACCACTTTTATTGACAGTACACCATACCTTTATATTGGTCGAACCTGTATCGACGACCTCAAGTCGACTATTTCTACGCATAAAACATAAGCTCCACTGGCTACGTTTATGAGACAAAAATTAAGACCTATCATTGACATTTAAAGAGAAGAAAGTCAAGGCTATAAAGACAGCCCACAGACGCTGCAAAAAAACGTTACTCCTAAAAAAAAAAGATAATCTATCAAACCATAAAACACATACAGCAGACATTATCTTACATGCGGTAGCTGTGCACCCAATTGGAATCAATGCCTCAGACATACAATACAAGAGACGTTATCGGACGCAAGTAAAATTATACATTAACGAAAAATGTTCTTCGAAAATACAATAGTATCGTCAGGGCTATCTTCAAAAAGAAACAATCTTCACCCACGATCATCTACCATTCACCTAACGTGTGCCACCAATGTCTTAAAGGAGGCTGCGTCACTACACTCCTACTGGAGCATACGATGCACAAGCCCATCCAATATTCCTATATCGTCGTGAACTTCACAGACTTTTCATGATCTGAATATGTCTGGAATCCCACTCCACCAGTCCAAGGTCCTTATACCACATAGCATGTTGTATACTCAACTCTACCGGTTTCATCCTCCATCAACATCGAGGATCTTAATTTATGCCCTTCTCACATCAATCAATCCTACAGAATACTGTTCTGTTTCATCTCGACAGACATTATAGGTCTACATTTTCCACAGAAGACCTTTACACGTCCTTTCCAACGACCGCTTATAATCCCTGTTTGGAAAGGACATAGGTCTTCAATATCATGCAACATGACCTGTTGCGCAATCCACTTGACATCTCATTCAGTAGAAAGACTAACCGTTCACTGTCCTATAAATCATCTGACATCTGGCAGAACATACTTTTCTGCCGTTAGATTGCAAAACATTTCAATTTCCACCTGACTTTGGCCCAAACAATTATACGCCTCTTTCAGGGTACAGGTAGAAGTTAGCAACTCTACGCTTCTTATCTGGCTCTGACAAAGGCAAAATCATCATTTCCAATTCATATGAATCAATTAAACCGTAATTTGGAATGATATCATCGTTCTGCATCACGTAAACTGATTATAATTCATCCTTAGCATGATGAATTGCTTCATGCCTTTAATTGAGAATAACTAACTGCTCTCACAAAGAAAGTGAAACATGTACTGAAGCCATGCTCTTCGATCGACATCTATAAGTTATAGATCAACTAACTCACTTCTCATCTACACGTTCTCCAATGGGTCCATGTGATTAACCTTTGCCATTCTCCATCTTGAATATAAACCAACTCTTGCTCAGGTGTGACTCAAAATATTTACACGCCTTCGCAAGTAGCAGATTAAAGCCACATACTCCACACTTCTAATCTGACTGTACAAAAGGCAAAACCTTCCCTTTCACTGCATGTTAACAAAGCCGACTAACGCTGCTTAACATATCGACCATTCTCCTTCCTCTTTATGTGAACCATACAAATAACCGTAACTCATTACACTCATCATGTCCCCTTAAACGTGAAGCAAGGTTTTCGTAATATCTAAAACCTAACTACCTGCCTCCGCTTCATGTGACAAAGACCTGTAATGCTCCCCAGACTAACTCCAACTAACTACATCCAACTCAATACAAAAGCCACCCCTTCCGAAGCAACGCGAGGAACCCTGCCCCGGAGCGAAGCGCAGGGCCGCAGGGCCAGGACCTAGTCTATATAGTATTGAGCGATTTGTGGATACCAATTTTTAGTTTTGCGAAAGCGCTGATTGGCCGGGCGAGGGGGGGGCGGACGGTGGTTGGTCGGGCAAGCGAGGCGCGACGTCATTTCGGCTGACCGCCCGAAAACGGCAGTAATGATTGGCTAGCAGAGCGTCGGATGGCTGACTCAGCCCAGAGGGCTAAATGTGGATACCGCGAGAAAATGCGCGCGCTAGATAGAATGAAGCGGTTCCATTGGCCCACGAGCGTTCTTCCGGCTGACTAAAGCCCATCAGACTAAATGTGGATACCAAGAGAGAATTCGCAAATGCTCATTCGTCGCCGCTAGCGTCTGCACCACGCTAAGAAAATTTTTCATCACCTCCCACAATCCGCTTCTTCTTTCTCTTTTACATCCATCATCGTCGTCGTCGAATTTCCGCCACCACCATCAGGTACGTCGTCTACAACGCTGATTGCTGACAATTTCACAGGAATAAAAAACTACACACGGCTTCAGGTGAGTAAACGGCTCCATTATGAAATACTGACAAACCCACAGGTCGTCGTCGCAGCAGTATTCTTCCCGAAATTAGGTACGTCGTCCACTTTTCATCGCTGACAATTTATAGAAAGCTTTAGGTAAGTGACAACGACCCCATTCATGAATTCTGACAATTAAACAGGTCGCTGTGACTTAATTTCATCGCTTTTGAATCAGGTACGTCGTCTACTACGCTGATAGCTGACGATTTTACAGGAAACAATTTTACACATTGCTTCAGGTGAGTAAATGGCTCCATTTATATTACTGACAAAACCACAGGTCATCGTCGCAGCTGTAATACTTCGAAATCAGGTATGTCGCCCATTTTTCATCACTGTCATTCTACATGTAGTTTCAGGTAAGTAACAGCAGCGCCATTCTTGAGTTCTGACAATAAAACAGGTCGTTGCGTCTGAAGTCCATCGCTTTTGAATCAGGTACGTCTTCATATCAAGCGGACAATTCTCCACAGGATCCGAAATCGAAATCACCAGCGAAAGCTTCAAATGTAAGAAACATCCTCAAATTAATTACCTCACTGACAATTTTAGGCCTTCATTGCCCTTCATACTGCGATAACCCATAGGTACGTCTCCGAATAGCTTTCAGAAGTCATATTAACCGTCTCAGAATTAGTACTCACGAATCCGTCAAATATTTGACACCAGCATCTTCGCTATCCAATAAATTACGGTAACGAACAATATACCACATTTGCTCAGGTACGAATACAAAAATCATAGTTTACTCTACTAACCAGATTTAGAATCGAATTCACCGCTGCTTAAAATATCGGACATCATCTTATTCGATTCAATGACATTCATCAGTTGTTAGTTCTTTGAATAGATGGCCATATTACCAGGTACGTTTCAAGTCGAGTTCCAAAACAGCCTTTAACAAGCTTTAGAAGATGTTTATTCGCAATGCCAACGAGTCTCAACAAAGTTTCAAGACGGAAATAACCCAATAATCCGTTAAAAAATAAGCAAAATGACTATTGGCTTCAGACGATGCATTAACTAGAGAACGACAGAAAAACGACATGCTTTATAAGTACAGAGAAAAGATCTCATTTAAACCACCCTGATTTGAAAGCGATTGCTAAGACTTACCTAGGACACATTCGTCACTTCAAAATCACATTCAACTTCGATGGCTTAAGATCACGTTTTAATCCGTTACCAAAAGAGCTCCTCAGAGACAACTGTTGCATTTCTATCGAAAAGGAAACTTCTAAATCAGGAATTTTGACAAATATCATGGTCAACGTGATTGAGAAGTCATTAAGAACATCCGAGACGTATCACTGACAGTTTATGAGTAGGAAATTGGCACATATTCCTTAACGGACTCGACTGGATACCATTGGCGCCTCAACTAAACCCAGAACCACCTCCAGGAGGACACACTTTCCAACTTCACCAAGTTTCGGACTCTGTAAGGACATTCGTAATGATTTCTCGCAATGACTTTTAAATTTGCCATACTGACGTAAAAGCGAAGCTTTTTATAACGTAAAACCAATTATCTGAAAATTGTGAAACTAACAAGTAAAGGTGTTGAAATTAATTGCATTTTGTCTAAATATAAATTGTGATTTGTAATCGTAGTAACGGCACAATTGTAACCAAAGATTATAAATATTATGTAATTTTACAATGAATTGGTAGAAAGAATTACAAATATTATGCTATTTATAATAAATCACAAATTATTTATGCAAATAGTGAATTGAACATAATTATACAAGATAGTAGACACGATTATTCCAGCATAATAGTTATGAAAATAGTTTGTGCAGACATAAATAATATGAAATACATATATTTGTGCTGTTGTAACCATGGCAACTTTCGTCTTCGGTTAAATTGGTATCCATAGCAACACATTTATTCGGTTAAATTGATCTCCATGGCAACATATTTTATTCGGTTAATATGTTAACAAGGGTACCCCAGACATATTATGATATTTTACATAAATGCATTTTCGATTTATGCCGACATTATTTTAATCAACGTATATATATAACCATGGATACCCCTGACTCTGTATTCTTTTATGTCAATTAAGTCTCAGGGGTATCCATGATTGAAATTTAAGAAAATCATATCTTATAAGTAGGGATATCCCTGTAGGATAGTTGTATTCAAATAATTCATAATTATGGATAACGTTCGTTAGCTCGGACTTTTTGCCTGGGTTTATCCATGAGCTACCCTGTAATTTTGATATTTATGACCCTACACGTGTAGGGATACACCTAGCATGGATATTTTGAACTCTGAATCAGAGTAGGGATGTCCCTACTTCGAAATTTTCTTATGCAGAGGAGCCATCATGGATATCCCTGACCATGTCTTTTTTTCTAGAATGATTACCCCGAGGGATATCCCAGTCTGTTAAAAGATTTGTGCAAAACAGTGTTAGGGATATCCTTGAAAGCATTTTTTAATATGCAGAAATACTTATTATATCACCCCTGACGTAGCTACAACCCATTATCGATTTTTAGCATGGATATACCTTACAAGATTTTTTCAAGGTATTATGCTTGAGGGTATCCCTGATCGGATAATGAATTATGCATCCTGCTATGTTGATGGATCCCTGACTAGCATTTGCTTAATGTACAAACGCCAGCATGGCTATCCCAGACAAGATATTATGCTTTTATAACAGATATGACAGCATTCGTACCCTGAATCGAATTTTTACATGCATTGTTACAAGCATGGGTATGCCTCTAGGAACTTTCATATAGTATAAAATTATTTTATCTAATTCAATTATCATCTGTATAGACAATCGACCACTGATACAGTCATCCCTCTAATTACTTGAATGTTCGGTCGTAGTGAATTAGTTGATTATCAGGGGCATGACTATACCCTTCTACACCCGAAAAAGTAATTCACATTACTGCTGCAACTCAGAAAGCAATCGTCCGTCGTACATTTGAAACTCGAAGTAGTTTTAACGTGGTTGCGGGAATGGTTTGTCGCGACGACCTGTCGTTATCATCAGTGCAGGTGCAGGAGACAACTGTTGGGTTAAATCAATGCGAATTCTTCAATGCGGAAGGTCGATTAGTAGAGAAAAAGACGACAAGGATGAAATATGCACCACAAGGATATTTTAGCGATGCTCCGCCCCTTGCGAATAGTAAGCAGGGCTTTTATTAGGAGAATACTATCACAGGAAAACATGGATAAGGATCTACCAACGCGGCAGTTTGTCAATAACGATATCACACAACACTGCATAATTAAGCGCGATGCTTTGAGTTCAAGCTGAGTTCCGCCCCATGCTGATAGTAATCAGGGCTTGCATGGTCAGAATTCATTCACAGGGATACTATACTGTGGAGCCATTCACGTAAAATAACTTCTTATATAACAAGTATTATCGCTGAAAAGGACCTGGGAAATCAAGGGTAGTTTACTCCCATGCTACAATAAGCTTGAGGGTTATAGCGGCGATATGAACATGGTTCCTTCATTATTAATCCGTCATCGCAACAGAATGACTTACAAGGATGCATCTTTCTGCATCCATCTACGCGTCCTATAGATTCACACCTGTAGATTTTGGCATACCCATTGCGACGTCATTACGCCACACCAACTAAATTTGGCAGTTTGTGGATCGAGTGTTTTGTAATGGTTTTTAATTCTCACCTTCGACACGTAACATAGACGCATGCCGTGATAATGATTTAAGGTATTGGATAATCGGATACAAAGATATAAGATGTGATAATTGGTTGTCGTATTGCAAACATACTCAATTATGCCCTCCATTCGAAACACGTAGTCTGTGGTTATTGTACTTACGAGGGCCACATTTTGAATGCTCAATACAACGCGAGTCAATGATCCAATATATGGATATCTTTGAAAAACAAATCAGATCTTTACTATACAAATAGATGGCAAGGTCAAAGTTGCGCTATTCTGCCAGCGCAATCATAAGGATCAGTTTGTGGTTCATAGTCTTTAAATTGCGATGTTTTGAATTGTTGTCACTTGGTGAGACATCTTCCACACATATTATTGCTGAAACTGTAACATTTTTTATTTTTTAAAAAAAAATTGTTATTCAGCAAACGGTCACGCGACTTTCTTCATATGTTTTTTTTTTTGAACTTTTTGATAATTCTTATGTAATGATCGCGTATCGCTTATTTTTCGACGCTAGCAAGTCTCCACTCGCACAAACTATAAATATTTCCCGTCATCCATCCTTTCTCCTCCATCCATTCTAGACTTTTCAAAGACAGTTTCATTTCATATAGTTTCACCATAAATTTTCAACCAACGACAGGTAAGTTTGTACTCCGGTTAAATCCTTATCTAACAAGTTTATTGATAGTACACCACACACCCTTTATATTGATCTAACCTGTATCGACGACCTCAAGACGACAGTCTTCTGCCTACGCATAAAACATATGCTCCGCTGTCTACGTGTATGAGACAAAATAAGATCTATCATTGACATGTAAAAAGAAGAAAGTCAAGGTTACAATGACAGTCCACAGACGCTACAGAAAAACGTTGCAATTAAAGAAAAGTTAAAATCTATCAAGAAACAAAACACAACGCGTATTCTATCATCCTACATGCAGTAGCTGTGTACGCAACTGGAAGCAATTCTTCAGATATACAATACAAGAGACGTTATTGGACGCAAATTAAATTAAATACGAACGAAAAATGTTCTTCGAAAACAGAATATTATCATCGGGTTATCTTCAAAAAGAAACAATCTTCATCCACGATCTTCTACCATTAACTTAACGTGTGCCACCAATGTCACGAAGAAGGCTGTGTCACTACACTCCTACTGTAGCATACGCTGCACAAGCTCAGCTACTATTGCTATATCGCTGTGAACCTCACATACTCTTCACGTTCTGAACATGTCTGGAATCTCACTCCATCAGTGCAAGGTGCTTATACTACATATGCATGTTGTGATCTAGACCCTATCTGTCACCATCCTCCATTAATATCGAGGACCTTAATATATACCCCTATACATATAATTCTACAGATTACCGCTTTGTTTCATCTTGGCGGACACTTTGGGTCTACATTTTACACAGAAGACTTGATATATCCTTTCCGACGCCCGTTTATAATACCTGCTTGGAAAGGACAGGCCTTCAACATTATGCAACATAACCTGTCGACGCGCCGCCCACTTGAATCTCATGTTCAGGTGAAAGACTAACCATTCCCTGTCCTCTAAATCAACTGACATTTGGAAGAACATAACTATCTGCTATTATAATGATAACATTCCAATTTCCAGATGAGGTTGGTCCAAACAATCATACGCCTCTGTTCAAGGTACAGATAGAAGTTAGCAACTCCACGCTTCTCATCTGGCTTTGATAAAGGCAAAATCATCGTTTCCAATTCATGTGAACCAAGTAAACCGTAATCTGGAATAATTATCATCGTTATGAGTGACGTGAACTGATTATAATTCATCCTTAACATGATGAATTGCTTCATGCCTTTATTTAAGAATAACTAACTGCTCCCACGAAGATATTGAAACATATACTGAAGCCACGCTCCTCGATCAACCCTTTAAGTGATAAGATCAACTAACTCAATTAACATCTACACGTTCTCGAATGAGTCTAAAGGATTTTCTATTTCATTACTCATGAGGGCAAACCAACTTTAGCTCAGTTGTGACTCAAAATATTTACACGCCTTTCCAGAGTACTAGATGTAAGCCACGTATTCCACGCTTCTCATCTGACTTTACACAAGGCAAAAACTTCCCTTTCACTGTATGTTGACAAAGCCGACTAACGCATCTTAACATAACTACCATTCTCCTTCCTCTATGTGAACCATACAAATAACCGTAACTCATTACACTGATCATGTCCCTATAAGTGTGAAGCAAGGTTTTCGTAATATCTAAAACCTAACTGCCTGTCTCCGCTTCATGGGACAAAGACCTGTAATGCTCCCCAGACTAACTCCAACTAACTACATCCAACTCAATACAAAAGCCACCCCTTCCGAAGCAACGCGAGGAACCCTGCCCCGGAGCGAAGCGCAGGGCCGCAGGGCCAGGACCTAGTCTATATAGTATTGAGCGATTTGTGGATACCAATTTTTAGTTTTGCGAAAGCGCTGATTGGCCGGGCGAGGGGGGGGCGGACGGTGGTTGGTCGGGCAAGCGAGGGACGACGTCATTTTGCCTGACCGCCGAAAACGGCAGTAATGGTTGGCTCGCAGAGCGTCGGATGGCTGACTCAGCTCAGAGGGCTAAATGTGGATACCATGAGAAAGTGCGCGCGCGCTAGATAGAATGAAGCGGTTCCATTGGCTCACCGAGCGTCGTTCCGGCTGACTAAAGCCCATCAGACTAAATGTGGATACCAAGAGAGAATTCGCAAATGCTCATTCGTCGCCGCTAGCGTCTGGACCACGCTAAGAAAATTTTTCATCACCTCCCACAATCCGTCGCTTCTTCTTTCGCTTTTACATCCATCATCGTCGTCGTCGAATTTCCGCCACCACCATCAGGTACGTCGTCCACTTTTCATCGCTGACAATTTCACAGGAATATAGAATTACACATGGCTTCAGGTGAGTAAATCGCTCCATTCTGAAATACTGACAAACCCACAGGTCGTCGTCGCAGCAGTATTCATCCCGAAATCAGGTACGTCGTCCACTTTTCATTGCTGACATTTTACAGGTCGCTGCGTCTGAATTCCATCGCTTTTGAATCAGGTACGTCGTCTACAACGCTGATTGCTGACAATTTCACAGGAAACAGTATTACACATGGCTTCAGGTGAGTAAATGGCTACATTCTGAAATACTGACAAACCCACAGGTCGTCGTCGCAGCTGTAATATTTCGAAATCAGTTACGTCGTCCTTCGTTCATCGCTGATAATCTACAGGAAGTTCCGGATTAGTGACAGTCACTCCATTCTTGAACTCTGACAACAAAGTAGGTCGCTGCGACAGAAATCACATCGTTTTTGAATCAGGTACGTCTTCAAATCAAGTTGACATCCCCACAGGATCCGAAATCGAAATCATCAGCGAAAGCTTCAGATGTAAGAAACATTCTCACTCAAATTGCCTCACTGACAGCTTTAGGACGTTCCTGCCCTTCATACTGCGATTACTTTCAGGTACGTCTCCGAATAGCTTCCAGAAGTCATATTAACTGTCTCAGAATTATCAGTCCAGAATCCGTTAAAAATTTGACACCTGCATCTTCGCAGTTCAATAAATTACGCCAACGATAAATATATCACATTTATCTAGGTGCGAATCCAAAACTTACATTAAACTCTACTAACAAGCTTTAGAATCGAATTCACCGCTGCTTAAAATATCAGACATCATCTTATTCGATCCAATGGCATTCATCAGTTGATAGTTCTTTGAATAGATCGCAATATCACCAGGTACGTTTCATGTCGAGTTCTAAAACAGCCATCAACGAACTTTAGATGAAGTTTATTCGCGATGCCGACGATTCTCATCACAACATAAAGACGAATTAAACTCAATTACCCATAAAGATTAGTGAAACGACAACTGGCAACAGTCGGTGCATCGACTAAAGAGCGATAGAAAACCGATAAGTTTGAGAAGTAAAGAGAATCTGAAGATCAAATTCAACCCATCCTATTAAGAAAACGACTGCTAATTCATACTTAGGACACATTCGTCACTTAAAAATTACATTCAAGTTCGAAAGCTTCAGATATTGTATTTAAACCGCTATCAAAAGATCTCCACAGAGACACCAGTCGCATCCTTCCAGAGGAACTTCTTATCCCAGGTATCTGACAAATATCATGGTCGAAATTATCGAAAGGACATTTAGAACATGCTTCATATGAAAAACTTCATCCGAGACGTATCACTGACAATTAATGAGTAGGAAATTAGAACAAATTCCTTATAGGACTCGACTGGATATCATTGGCGCCTCAACTATACCCAGAACTACCTCCAGGAGGACACACTTTCCAACTTCACCAAGTCTCGGACTCTGTAAGGACATTCGTAATGATTTTTCCCAATGACTTTTAAATTTGCCATTCTGACGTAAAAGCGAAGCTTCAATAACGTAAAACCAATTATCTGAACATTTTGAAACTAACAAGTAAAGGTGTAAAGATTAATTGAATTGTGGCTAAAAATAACAACGTGATTAGTAATTGTAGTAACGGCACAATTGTAAGCAACGATTATGAAAGTAATCTAATTTTACAATGTATAAATAGAAAGGAACACAAAATTTATGCTTCTAATAATAAATCACAAATTATTTATAATATGAAATTGAACAATTTAAGACAAATTTAATTTACACAATTATTCAAGCATAATATTTATGAAATTGATTGTGCAGACATAATATATATGTAATGCATAGTTTTGTGCTTTTGTAACCATGGCAACTTCAGCCTTCGGTTAAATTGGTATCCATGGCAACCTATTTATTCGGTTAAATTTGTCTCCATGGCAACATATTTTATTCGGTTAATATAATAACATGGGTACCCCAGACACATTATGATATTTTATATAAATTCATTTTCGAATTATGCCAACATTATTTTAATCAACTCATAAACATAACCATGGATACCCTTGATTCTGAAATTTTTTCTAACATATGAGACCCAAGGGTATCCATGATTGAAATTTAAGAATATCATAATTTCATGTAGGGATATCCCTGATCTAAAGTTGTATTCAAATAATTCATAAATTGGGATAACGTTCATAAGTTCAAACTTGATGCCTGGGTTTATCCATGGGCTACCCTGAAATATTAATATTTAGAACCCTACATGTGTAGGGATACGCCTAGCATGGCCATTTTTGAGCTTCGAATCAGTGTAGGGGTATCCCTATTTCGATTCATTCTTATGCAGAGGAGCCATCATGGATATCCCTGACATTGTCTTTTTTTCTATTATGAATACCCCGAGGGATATCCCAGTCTGTTAAATGATTTATGCAAAACAGTGTTAGGGATATCCTTGAAAGCATTTTTTAATTTGCAGAAATACTTATTATCACCTCCAACGCAGTTACAACCCATTCCCAGTTGTTAGCATGGATAAACCTGACAAGGATTTTTTCAAGGTGTTATGCTTGAGGGTATCCCTGATCGGACTATGAATTATGCATCATGCTATGTTGTTGACCCCTGACAACCAGTTGACCCATGTATACACGTCAGCATGGCTATCCCAGATATTTATTGAGCTTTTACAACAGTTATGACAGCATTTCGTACCCGGAATCGAATTTTTACATGCATTGTTACAAGCATGGGTATGCCTCTAGGAACTTTCATATAGTATAAAATTATTTTATCTAATTCAATTATCATCTGTATAGACAATCGACCACTGATACAGTCATCCCTCTAATTACTTGAATGTTCGGTCGTAGTGAATTAGTTGATTATCAGAGGCATGACTATACCCTTCTACACCCGAAAAATTAATTCGCATTACTGCTGCAACTCAGAAAGCAATCGTCCATCGTACATTTGAAACTCGAAGTAGTTTTAACGTGGTTGTAGTAATGGTTTGTCGCGGGTGCTGTCGTTATCATGAGTGTCAAGTGCAGGAAAAAACTCTAGGGATAATTTAATGCGAATTCGTCAATGCGGAAGTCGACCAGCAAAGTATAAGGCGAATAGGATGAAATAAGCGCAACAAGGATATTAAAGCGATGTTCCGCCCCTTGCGAATTGTAAGCAGGGCTTTTATTAGCAGAATACTATCACAGGAATACATGGTTAAGGATCCACCAACGCGGCAGTTCGTCAATAACGATATTGCACGACGCTGTATAATTAAGCGCGATGCATCAAGTTCAAACTGAGTTCCGCCCCTTGCTGATAGTAATCAGGGCTTGCATGGTCATAATTCATCCACAGGGGTACTATGCTTTGGAGCCATTCACGTAAATCAACTTCTTATATAACATGCATTATCGCTGAAGATGACCTGGAAAATCAAGGGTAGTTTACTTCCATGCTACAATAAGCTTGAGGGTTATAGCGGCGATATGAACATGGTTCCTTCATTATTAATCCGTCATCGCAACAGAATGACTTACAAGGATGCATCTTTCTGCATCCATCTACGCGTCCTATAGATTCACACCTGTAGATTTTGGCATACCCATTGCGACGTCATTACGCCACACCAACTAAATTTGGCAGTTTGTGGATCGAGTGTTTTGTAATGGTTTTTAATTCTCACCTTCGACACGTAACATAGACGCATGCCGTGATAATGATTTAAGGTATTGGATAATCGGATACAAAGATATAAGATGTGATAATTGGTTGTCGTATTGCAAACGTACTCAATTATGCCCTCCATTCGAAACACGTAGTCTGTGGTTATTGTACTTACGAGGGCCACATTTTGAATGCTCAATACAACGCGAGTCAATGATCCAATATATGGATATCTTTGAAAAACAAATCAAATCTTTACTATACAAATAGATGGCAAGGTCAAAGATGCGCGATGTTGCCAACGTGATCACAAAGTACAGTTTGTGGTTTAGGGTCATTAAATTGCGATGTATTGAATTGTTGTCACTTAGTGAGGCATATTCCACACATGTTACTGCTGAACATGTAACATTTTTTATTTTTTTAGAAAAAATATGTTATTCAGCAATACGGTCACGCGACTTTCTTAATATCTTTTTTTTTGATCTTTTTGATCATTCTTATGTAATGATTGCGTATCGCTTATTTTTGACGCTAGCAAGTCCCCACTCGCACAAACTATAAATATTTCCCATCACCCATCCATTGACCCTTAACCATCCCAAATTTTTCACAAACAGTTTCATTTGAAACAGTTTCACCATAAACTTTCAACCAACAACAGGTAAGTTTGTACTCCGATTAAAATACTTAACTAACAAGTTTATTGATAGTACACTACACATCCTTTATATTGATCTAACCTGTATCGACGACCTCAAGACGACAGTCTTCTGTCTACGCATAAAACATATGCTCCGCTGGCTACGTGTATGAGACAAATTAAGACCTATCATTGACATGTAAAAAGAAGAAAGTCAAGGTTACAAAGACAGCCCACAGACGCTACAGAAAAACGTTGCAATTAAAGAAAAGTTAAAATCTATCAAGAAACATAAAACACAACGAGTATGCTATCATCCTACAGGCGGTAGCTGTGTACGCAACTGGAATCAATACCTCAGACGTGCAATACAAGAGACGTTATCGGACTCAAATAAAAATTATATATGAATGAAAAATGTTCTTCGAATACAGAATAGTATCGTAAGGGTTATGTTCAAAAAGAAACAATCTTCAACCACGATCATCTACCAGTTATTTATCGTGTGCCAGCAATGTCATGAAGAAGGCTGTGCCACTACACTCCTACTGGAGCATACGCTGCAGAAGTTTAGCTACTTTTGCTATATCGTCGTGAACCTCACATACTCTCCACGATCTGAACATGTCTGGAATCCAACTCCACCAGTGCAAGGTGCTTATACTACATATGCATGTTGTGAACCATGCCCTATCTGTCACCATCCTCCATCAACATCGAGGATCTTAAAATATACCCCTCTCTACATATAATGCTACAGATTACCGCTCTGTTTCATCTCGGCGGACACTTTTGGTTTATATTATACACAAAAGACTTGATATATCCTTTCCGACGCCCGTTTATAATACCTGCTTGGAAAGGACAGGCCTTCAACATTATGCAACATGACCTGTCGACGCGCCGCCCACTTGAATCTCATGTTCAGGTGAAAGACTGACCATTCCCTGTCCTCTAAATCATCTGACATCTGGAAGAACATAATTATCTGCTATTATAACGATAACATCCCAATTTCCAGATGAGGTTGGTCCAAACAATCATACGCCTCTGTTCAAGGTACAGATAGAAGTTAGCAACTCCACGCTTCTCATCTGTCTTTGATAAAGGCAAAATCATCGTATCCAATTCATGTGAACCAAGTAAACCGTAATCTGTAATGATTATCTTCGGTCTGCTTCACTTAAACTGATTATAATTCATCCTTAGCATGATGAATTGCTTCATGACTTTTTTTGAGAATAACTAGCTGCTCTCACAAAGAAAGTGAAACATGTACTTGAAGCCATGCTCTTCGACCGACATCTATAAGTGATGAGATCAACTAACTCATACCTCATTTTCACGTCCTCGAATCGGTCCTTAAGTTTAATCTTTGCCATCCTCCATCTTGAGTATAAACCAACTTTTGTTTAAGTTTGACTCGGAATATATACTCGCCTTTCCCAAGTACCAGATAGAAGCCACACTCTCCACTCTACTCATCTGACTTAACAAAAGGCAAAATTTTCCCTTTCATGGCATGTGAACAATGCCGACCATCGCAGTTTAACAAATCGAATATTGACTCTCCACTTCCGTGAACAATACTAACAATCGTCACTGATTACAATCAACATGCCCCTTTTCATGAGAAGCAAAGTTATCGCATTATCTAAAATCTAACTACCTGCCTCCGCTTAATGTGACAAAGACCTGTAAACCTCAACAGACTAACTCGAATTAACTGCATCACAAGTCAATAAATCAGCCACCCACTTCCGAAGCAACGCGAGGAACCCTGCCCCGGAGCGAAGCGTAGGGCCGCAGGGCCAGGACCTAGTCTATAATATATTGGACGATTTGTGGATACCAATTTTTAGTTTTGCGAAACGGTGATTGGCTGGGCGAGGGGGAGGAGGACGGTGGTTGGTCGGGCAAGCGAGGGACGACGTCATTTTGCCTGACCGCCCGAAAACGGCAGAAATGGTTGGCTCGCAGAGCGTCGGATGGCTGACTCAGCGCAGAGGGCTAAATGTGGATACCATGAGAAAGTGCGCGTGCGCTAGATAGAATGAAGCGGTTCCATTGGCTCACAGAGCATCGTTCCGGCTGACTAAAGCCCATCAGACTAAATGTGGATACCAAGTGAGAATCCGTGAATGCTCATTCGTCGCCGCTAGCGTCTGGACCACGCTAAGAAAACTTTTCATCACCTCCCACAATCCGCTTCTTCTTTCTCTTTTACATCCATCATCGTCGTCGTCGAATTTCCGCCACCACCACCAGGTACGTCGTCCTATCACCATCGCTGACCATTTCACAGGAATATAGAACTACACATGGCTTCAGGTGAGTAAATGACTCCTTTTTGATACGCTGACAAACATATAGGTCGTCGTCGCAGCAGTATTCTTCCCCAAATCAGGTACGTCGACCACATTTCATCGCTGACAATCTACAGGAAACCGCAGGAAGCGTCAGGTATGTAAATGGCTCCATTCTCAATCACTGACAAATTCACAGGTCGTCGTCGAAGCAGTATTCATCTTGAAACCAGGTATGTCGTCCACATTTCATCGCTGACAATCTACAGGAAACCGCAGGAAGCGTCAGGTATGTAAATGGCTCCATTCTCAATCACTGACAAATTCACAGGTCGTCGTCGAAGCAGTATTCATCTTGAAACCAGGTATGTCGTCCACTTTTCATCGCTGACAATCTACAGGAAACCGCAGGAAGCGTCAGGTATGTAAATGGCTCCATTCTCAATCACTGACAAATTCACAGGTCGTCGTCGAAGCAGTATTCATCTTGAAACCAGGTATGTCGTCCACTTTTCATCGCTGACAATCTACAGGAAGCGTCAGGTAAGTAACAGCAACTATATTCATGAATTCTGACAATTTTACAGGTCGCTGCGACATTATTTCATCGTTACTAGATCAGGTACGTCTTCAAATTTAGCTGATAATTCTTCACAGGCTCCTAAATCGAAATCATTGGCTAAAGCCACAAATGTAAGAAACATCCTCACACAAAGTGCTTCATTGACAGTTTTAGGTCGTTCCTGCTCTTCGTACTGCGATAACTTTCAGGTACGTCTCCGAATAGCTTCCAGAAGTCATATTAACCGTCTCAGAACTATCACTCACGAAACCAATAAATGTTTGACACCAGCATCTTCGCAATCCAATAAATTAAGGCAACGAACAATATACCGCATTTGCTCAGGTACGAATCCAAAAACCATAGTACACTCAACTAACAAGCTTTAGAATCGAATTCACCGCTGCTTAAAATATCAGACATCATCTTATTCGATCCAATGACATTCATCAGTTGATAGTTCTTTGAACAGATCGCAATATTACCAGTCACGTTTCAAGTCGGGTTCTAAAACAGTCATTAACAAGCTTTAGACAAAGATTATTCGCGATGCCAACGATTCTCATCAAAGCTTAAAGCAGAACAAACCCAATTACCCATTAAAATTAGTAAAACGATAATTGGAAACAGCCGATGCATCAACTAAAGAGCGATAGAAAACCGATAAGTTTGAGAAGTATAGAGAATCTGAAGATCAAATTCAACCCATCCTGTTAAGAAAACGACTGCTAATACATACTTAGGACACATTCGTCACTTAAAAATTACATTCAAGTTCGAAAGCTTCAGATATTGTATTTAAACCGCTATCAAAAGATCTCCACAGAGACACCAGTCGCATCCTTCCAGAGGAACTTCTTATCTCAGGTATCTGACAAATATCATGGTCGAAATTATCGAAAGGACATTTAGAACATGCTTCATTTGAAAAACTTCATCCGAGACGTATCACTGACAATTAATGAGTAGGAAATTGGCACATATTCCTTAACGGACTCGACTGGATACCATTGGCGCCTCAACTATACTCAGAACCACCTCCAGGAGGACACACATCCAACACCAATTTCGGACCATACAAGGACAATCGTAATGATTTCTCGCAATGACTTTTAAATTTGCCATACTGACGTAAATGTGAAGCTTTCCATAACGTAAAACCAATTATCTGAAAATTGTCAAACTAACAAGTAAAGGTGTAGAGAGTAATTGCATTGTGGCTAAAAATAATTTTGTGATTTGTAATCGTAGAAATGGCACAATTGCAAGATAAAATTATAAAAATTATGTAATTCACAATAAATGAATCGAACGAAACACAATATTTATGCTAATTATCATTAATCAAATATTTTTTATGCGAATATCAAAATGAACAAATTAATACACAATTAATATACACAAATATTCCAGCATTATATTTATGAAAAGGATTGTGCAGACGTATTTATATGAAATGCATAGATTTGTGCTGTTGTAACCATGGCAACTTTCGTCTTCGGTTAAATTGGTATCCATGGCAACAGATTTTTTCGGTTAAATTTGTCTCCATGGCAACATATTTTATTCGGTTAACATAATAACATGGGTACCCCAGACACATTATGATATTTTATATAAATTCATTTTCGAATTATGCCAACATTATTTTAATCAACTCATAAATATAACCATGGATACCCTTGATTCTGTAATTTTTTCTAACATTTGGGACCCAGGGGTATCCATGATTGAAATTTAAGAATATCATATTTGCATGTATGGATATCCCTGATCTAAAGTTGTATACAAATAATTCATAAATTGGGATAACGTTCATAAGTTAAAACTTTTTGCCTGGGTTTATCCATGGGCTACCCAGAAATATTAATATTTAGAACCCTACATGTGTAGGGATACGCCTAGCATGGCCATTTTTGAGCTCCGAATCAGTGTAGGGGTATCCATATTTCGATTCATTCTTATGCAGAGGAGCCATCATGGATATCCCTGACATTGTCTTTTTTTCTTTTATGAATACCCCGAGGGATATCCCAGTCTGTTAAATGATTTATGCAAAACAGTGTTAGGGATATCCTTGAAAGCATTTTTAATTTGCAGAAATACTTATTATATCACCTCCAACGCAGTTACAACCCATTCCCGGTTGTTAGCATGGATAAACCTGACAAGGATTTTTTCAAGGTGTTATGCTTGAGGGTATCCCTGATCGGACTATGAATTATGCATCATGCTATGTTGTTGAACCCTGACAACCAGTTGACCCATGTATACACGTCAGCATGGCTATCCCAGATATTTATTGAGCTTTTACAACAGTTATGACAGCATTTCGTACCCGGAATCGAATTTTTACATGCATTGTTACAAGCATGGGTATGCCTCTAGGAACTTTCATATAGTATAAAATTATTTTATCTAATTCAATTATCATCTGTATAGACAATCGACCACTGATACAGTCATCCCTCTAATTACTTGAATGTTCGGTCGTAGTGAATTAGTTGATTATCAGAGGCATGACTATACCCTTCTACACCCGAAAAATTAATTCGCATTACTGCTGCAACTCAGTAAGCAATCGTCCATCGTACATTTGAAACTCGAAGTAGTTTTAACGTGGTTGCGGGAATGGTTTGTCGCGACGACCTGTCGTTATCATCAGTGCAGGTGCAGGAGACAACTGTTGGGATAAATTAATGCGAATTCTTCAATGCGGAAGGTCGATTAGTAGAGAAAAAGACGACAAGGATGAAATATGCACCACAAGGATATTTGAGCGATGCTCCGCCCCTTGCGAATAGTAAGCAGGGCTTTTATTAAGAGAATACTATCACAGGAAAACATGGATAAGGATCCACCAACGCGGCAGTTTGTCAATGACGATATCACACAACACTGCATAATTAAGCGCGATGCTTTGAGTTCAAGCTGAGTTCCGCCGCATGCTGATAGTAATCAGGGCTTGCATGGTCAGAATTCATTCACAGGGATACTATACTGTGGGGCCATTCACGTAAAATAACTTCTTATATAACAAGTATTATCGCTGAAAAGGACCTGGGAAATCAAGGGTAGTTTACTCCCATGCTACAATAAGCTTGAGGGTTATATCGGCGATATGAACATGGTTCCTTCATTATTAATCCGTCATCGCAACAGAATGACTTACAAGGATGCATCTTTCTGCATCCATCTACGCGTCCTATAGATTCACACCTGTAGATTTTGGAATACTCATTGCGACGTCATTACGCCACACCTACTAAAATTGTCAGTTTGTGGATCGAGTGTTTTAAGAATGGTTTTTAATTCTCACCTTCGACACGTAACATGAACGCATGCCGTGATAATGATTTAAGGTATTGGATAATCGGATACAAAGATATAAGATGTGATAATTGGTTGTCGTATTGCAAACGTACTCAATTATGCCCTCCATTCGAAACACGTAGTCTGTGGTTATTGTACTTACGAGGGCCACATTTTGAATGCTCAATACAACGCGAGTCAATGATCCAATATATGGATATCTTTGAAAAACAAATCAAATCTTTACTATACAAATAGATGGCAAGGTCAAAGATGCGCGATGTTGCCAACGTGATCACAAAGTACAGTTTGTGGTTTAGAGTCATTAAATTGCGATGTATTGAATTGTTGTCACTTGGTGAGACATATTCCACACATATTACTGCTGAAACTGTAACATTTTTTATTTTTTAAAAAAATATGTTATTCGGCAAACGGTCACGCGACTTTCTTCATATCTTTTTTTTTTGAACTTTTTGATAATTCATATGTAATGATCGCGTATCGCTTATTTTTCGACGCTAGCAAGTCTCCACTCGCACAAACTATAAATATTTCCCGTCATCCAACATTTCCCCCCCATCCATCCTAGACTTTTCAAAGACAGTTTCATTACATATAGTTTCACCATAAATTTTCAACCAACGACAGGTAAGTTTGTACTCCGATTAAAACACTTATCTAACAGGTTTATTGATAGTACACCACACAACCTTTATATTGATCTAACCTGTATCAACGACCTCAAGACGACTGTCTTCTGTCTATGCATAAAACATGCTCCGCTGGCTACGTGTATGAGACAAAAATTAAGATCTATCATTGACATGTAAAGAGAAGCAAGTCACGGCTACAAAGACAGCCCACCGACGCTGCAGAAAACGTTGCAATTAAAGAAAAGATATAATCTATCAAAAAAAAATATAACACAACGAGTGTTCTATCATTCTACAAGCGGTAGCCGTGCACCCAACTGGAATCAATACCTCAGACGTGCAATACAAGAAACGTTATCGGACGCAAGTAAAATTACACATTAACGAAAAACGCTCTACGAAAATTCAATAGTATCGTCAGGGCTATCTTCAAAAAGAAACAATCTTCACCCACGATCATCTACCATTCACCTAACGTTTGCCACCAAAGTCTTAAAGTAGTCTACGTAATTACACTCCTGGAGGCATACGATGCACAAGCCCAGGTACTATTGCTATATCGTCGTGAACCTCACAGACTCTTCACGATCTGAACATATCTGTGGAATCCCACTCCACCAGTGCAAGATCCTTATACTATATACGCATGTTGTGTACTTCAACCTATCTATCATCATTCTCCATCAATATCGAGGATCTAAATACATACCCCTCTCTACATATAATGCTACAGATTACCGCTTTGTTTCATCTCGGCGGACACTTTTGGTCTACATTTTACACAGAAGACTTGATATATCCTTTCCGACGCCTGTTTATAATACATGCTTGGAAAGGATAGGCCTTCAACATTATGCAACATGACCTGTCGACGCGCCGCCCACTTGAATCTCATGTTCAGGCGAAAGACTAACCATTCCCTGTCTTATAAATCATCTGACATCTGGCAGAACATACTTATCTGCCGTTATACTGAAAAACATTCTAATTTTCACGTGAGGTTGGCCCAAACAACCTTACGCCTCTTTTCAAGGTACAGATAGAAGTTTGCAACTCCACGCTTCTCATCTGGCTTTGATAAAGGCAAGAGCATCATTTCCAATTCATGTGAATCAAGTAAACCGTAATCTGGAATGATAATCTTCGTTCTGCTTCACGTAAACTGATTAAAATTCATCGTTACTATGATGAGTTGCTTCATGCCTTTATTCAAGAACAACTAACTGCGCTTGCGAAGAAAGTGATACATGTACTGAAGCCATGCTCTTCGATCGACATCTTTAAGTGATGAGATCAACTAACTCATTTCTCATCTTCACGTCCTCGAATCGGTCCTTAAGTTCAACCTTTGCCATTCTCCATCTTGAGTATAAACCAACTTTTGTTAAAGTTTGACTCGGAATATTTACACGCCTTTCCCAAGTACCAGATAGAAGCCACACTCTCCACGCTACTCATCTGACTTAACAAAAGGCAAAATTTTCCCTTTCATGCCATGTGAACAAGGCCGACCATCGCAGTTTAACACATCAAATATCGACTCCCACTTCCGTGGACAACATTAACATCCGCACTTAAAAACAATCCACATATACCTTTACATGTGATCAAGGTTACCGTATTACCTAATACCAAACAACCTGCCTCCGCTACATGTGACAAAGACCTGTGATGCTCCTCAGACTAACTCCAACTAACTACATCCAACTCAATAAAAAAGCCACCCCTTCCGAAGCAACGCGAGGAACCCTGCCCCGGAGCGAAGCGCAGGGCCGCAGGGCCAGGACCTAGTCTATATAGTATTGAGCGATTTGTGGATACCAATTTTTAGTTTTGCGAAAGCGCTGATTGGCCGGGCGAGGGGGGGGCGGACGGTGGTTGGTCGGGCAAGCGAGGGACGACGTCATTTTGCCTGACCGCCGAAAACGGCAGTAATGGTTGGCTCGCAGAGCGTCGGATGGCTGACTCAGCTCAGAGGGCTAAATGTGGATACCATGAGAAAGTGCGCGCGCGCTAGATAGAATGAAGCGGTTCCATTGGCTCACCGAGCGTCGTTCCGGCTGACTAAAGCCCATCAGACTAAATGTGGATACCAAGAGAGAATTCGCAAATGCTCATTCGTCGCCGCTAGCGTCTGGACCACGCTAAGAAAATTTTTCATCACCTCCCACAATCCGTCGCTTCTTCTTTCGCTTTTACATCCATCATCGTCGTCGTCGAATTTCCGCCACCACCATCAGGTACGTCGTCCACTTTTCATCGCTGACAATTTCACAGGAATATAGAATTACACATGGCTTCAGGTGAGTAAATCGCTCCATTCTGAAATACTGACAAACCCACAGGTCGTCGTCGCAGCAGTATTCATCCCGAAATCAGGTACGTCGTCCACTTTTCATCGCTGACATTTTACAGGTCGCTGCGTCTGAATTCCATCGCTTTTGAATCAGGTACGTCGTCTACAACGCTGATTGCTGACAATTTCACAGGAAACAGTATTACACATGGCTTCAGGTGAGTAAATGGCTACATTCTGAAATACTGACAAACCCACAGGTCGTCGTCGCAGCTGTAATATTTCGAAATCAGTTACGTCGTCCTTCGTTCATCGCTGATAATCTACAGGAAGTTCCGGATTAGTGACAGTCACTCCATTCTTGAACTCTGACAACAAAGTAGGTCGCTGCGACAGAAATCACATCGTTTTTGAATCAGGTACGTCTTCAAATCAAGTTGACATCCCCACAGGATCCGAAATCGAAATCATCAGCGAAAGCTTCAGATGTAAGAAACATTCTCACTCAAATTGCCTCACTGACAGCTTTAGGACGTTCCTGCCCTTCATACTGCGATTACTTTCAGGTACGTCTCCGAATAGCTTCCAGAAGTCATATTAACTGTCTCAGAATTATCAGTCCAGAATCCGTTAAAAATTTGACACCTGCATCTTCGCAGTTCAATAAATTACGCCAACGATAAATATATATCACATTTATCTAGGTGCGAATCCAAAACTTACATTAAACTCTACTAACAAGCTTTAGAATCGAATTCACCGCTGCTTAAAATATCAGACATCATCTTATTCGATCCAATGGCATTCATCAGTTGATAGTTCTTTGAATAGATCGCAATATCACCAGGTACGTTTCATGTCGAGTTCTAAAACAGCCATCAACGAACTTTAGATGAAGTTTATTCGCGATGCCGACGATTCTCATCACAACATAAAGACGAATTAAACTCAATTACCCATAAAGATTAGTGAAACGACAACTGGCAACAGTCGGTGCATCGACTAAAGAGCGATAGAAAACCGATAAGTTTGAGAAGTAAAGAGAATCTGAAGATCAAATTCAACCCATCCTATTAAGAAAACGACTGCTAATTCATACTTAGGACACATTCGTCACTTAAAAATTACATTCAAGTTCGAAAGCTTCAGATATTGTATTTAAACCGCTATCAAAAGATCTCCACAGAGACACCAGTCGCATCCTTCCAGAGGAACTTCTTATCCCAGGTATCTGACAAATATCATGGTCGAAATTATCGAAAGGACATTTAGAACATGCTTCATATGAAAAACTTCATCCGAGACGTATCACTGACAATTAATGAGTAGGAAATTAGAACAAATTCCTTATAGGACTCGACTGGATATCATTGGCGCCTCAACTATACCCAGAACTACCTCCAGGAGGACACACTTTCCAACTTCACCAAGTCTCGGACTCTGTAAGGACATTCGTAATGATTTTTCCCAATGACTTTTAAATTTGCCATTCTGACGTAAAAGCGAAGCTTCAATAACGTAAAACCAATTATCTGAACATTTTGAAACTAACAAGTAAAGGTGTAAAGATTAATTGAATTGTGGCTAAAAATAACAACGTGATTAGTAATTGTAGTAACGGCACAATTGTAAGCAACGATTATGAAAGTAATCTAATTTTACAATGTATAAATAGAAAGGAACACAAAATTTATGCTTCTAATAATAAATCACAAATTATTTATAATATGAAATTGAACAATTTAAGACAAATTTAATTTACACAATTATTCAAGCATAATATTTATGAAATTGATTGTGCAGACATAATATATATGTAATGCATAGTTTTGTGCTTTTGTAACCATGGCAACTTCAGCCTTCGGTTAAATTGGTATCCATGGCAACCTATTTATTCGGTTAAATTTGTCTCCATGGCAACATATTTTATTCGGTTAATATAATAACATGGGTACCCCAGACACATTATGATATTTTATATAAATTCATTTTCGAATTATGCCAACATTATTTTAATCAACTCATAAACATAACCATGGATACCCTTGATTCTGAAATTTTTTCTAACATATGAGACCCAAGGGTATCCATGATTGAAATTTAAGAATATCATAATTTCATGTAGGGATATCCCTGATCTAAAGTTGTATTCAAATAATTCATAAATTGGGATAACGTTCATAAGTTCAAACTTGATGCCTGGGTTTATCCATGGGCTACCCTGAAATATTAATATTTAGAACCCTACATGTGTAGGGATACGCCTAGCATGGCCATTTTTGAGCTTCGAATCAGTGTAGGGGTATCCCTATTTCGATTCATTCTTATGCAGAGGAGCCATCATGGATATCCCTGACATTGTCTTTTTTTCTATTATGAATACCCCGAGGGATATCCCAGTCTGTTAAATGATTTATGCAAAACAGTGTTAGGGATATCCTTGAAAGCATTTTTTAATTTGCAGAAATACTTATTATCACCTCCAACGCAGTTACAACCCATTCCCAGTTGTTAGCATGGATAAACCTGACAAGGATTTTTTCAAGGTGTTATGCTTGAGGGTATCCCTGATCGGACTATGAATTATGCATCATGCTATGTTGTTGACCCCTGACAACCAGTTGACCCATGTATACACGTCAGCATGGCTATCCCAGATATTTATTGAGCTTTTACAACAGTTATGACAGCATTTCGTACCCGGAATCGAATTTTTACATGCATTGTTACAAGCATGGGTATGCCTCTAGGAACTTTCATATAGTATAAAATTATTTTATCTAATTCAATTATCATCTGTATAGACAATCGACCACTGATACAGTCATCCCTCTAATTACTTGAATGTTCGGTCGTAGTGAATTAGTTGATTATCAGAGGCATGACTATACCCTTCTACACCCGAAAAATTAATTCGCATTACTGCTGCAACTCAGAAAGCAATCGTCCATCGTACATTTGAAACTCGAAGTAGTTTTAACGTGGTTGTAGTAATGGTTTGTCGCGGGTGCTGTCGTTATCATGAGTGTCAAGTGCAGGAAAAAACTCTAGGGATAATTTAATGCGAATTCGTCAATGCGGAAGTCGACCAGCAAAGTATAAGGCGAATAGGATGAAATAAGCGCAACAAGGATATTAAAGCGATGTTCCGCCCCTTGCGAATTGTAAGCAGGGCTTTTATTAGCAGAATACTATCACAGGAATACATGGTTAAGGATCCACCAACGCGGCAGTTCGTCAATAACGATATTGCACGACGCTGTATAATTAAGCGCGATGCATCAAGTTCAAACTGAGTTCCGCCCCTTGCTGATAGTAATCAGGGCTTGCATGGTCATAATTCATCCACAGGGGTACTATGCTTTGGAGCCATTCACGTAAATCAACTTCTTATATAACATGCATTATCGCTGAAGATGACCTGGAAAATCAAGGGTAGTTTACTTCCATGCTACAATAAGCTTGAGGGTTATAGCGGCGATATGAACATGGTTCCTTCATTATTAATCCGTCATCGCAACAGAATGACTTACAAGGATGCATCTTTCTGCATCCATCTACGCGTCCTATAGATTCACACCTGTAGATTTTGGCATACCCATTGCGACGTCATTACGCCACACCAACTAAATTTGGCAGTTTGTGGATCGAGTGTTTTGTAATGGTTTTTAATTCTCACCTTCGACACGTAACATAGACGCATGCCGTGATAATGATTTAAGGTATTGGATAATCGGATACAAAGATATAAGATGTGATAATTGGTTGTCGTATTGCAAACGTACTCAATTATGCCCTCCATTCGAAACACGTAGTCTGTGGTTATTGTACTTACGAGGGCCACATTTTGAATGCTCAATACAACGCGAGTCAATGATCCAATATATGGATATCTTTGAAAAACAAATCAAATCTTTACTATACAAATAGATGGCAAGGTCAAAGATGCGCGATGTTGCCAACGTGATCACAAAGTACAGTTTGTGGTTTAGGGTCATTAAATTGCGATGTATTGAATTGTTGTCACTTAGTGAGGCATATTCCACACATGTTACTGCTGAACATGTAACATTTTTTATTTTTTTAGAAAAAATATGTTATTCAGCAATACGGTCACGCGACTTTCTTAATATCTTTTTTTTTGATCTTTTTGATCATTCTTATGTAATGATTGCGTATCGCTTATTTTTGACGCTAGCAAGTCCCCACTCGCACAAACTATAAATATTTCCCATCACCCATCCATTGACCCTTAACCATCCCAAATTTTTCACAAACAGTTTCATTTGAAACAGTTTCACCATAAACTTTCAACCAACAACAGGTAAGTTTGTACTCCGATTAAAATACTTAACTAACAAGTTTATTGATAGTACACTACACATCCTTTATATTGATCTAACCTGTATCGACGACCTCAAGACGACAGTCTTCTGTCTACGCATAAAACATATGCTCCGCTGGCTACGTGTATGAGACAAATTAAGACCTATCATTGACATGTAAAAAGAAGAAAGTCAAGGTTACAAAGACAGCCCACAGACGCTACAGAAAAACGTTGCAATTAAAGAAAAGTTAAAATCTATCAAGAAACATAAAACACAACGAGTATGCTATCATCCTACAGGCGGTAGCTGTGTACGCAACTGGAATCAATACCTCAGACGTGCAATACAAGAGACGTTATCGGACTCAAATAAAAATTATATATGAATGAAAAATGTTCTTCGAATACAGAATAGTATCGTAAGGGTTATGTTCAAAAAGAAACAATCTTCAACCACGATCATCTACCAGTTATTTATCGTGTGCCAGCAATGTCATGAAGAAGGCTGTGCCACTACACTCCTACTGGAGCATACGCTGCAGAAGTTTAGCTACTTTTGCTATATCGTCGTGAACCTCACATACTCTCCACGATCTGAACATGTCTGGAATCCAACTCCACCAGTGCAAGGTGCTTATACTACATATGCATGTTGTGAACCATGCCCTATCTGTCACCATCCTCCATCAACATCGAGGATCTTAAAATATACCCCTCTCTACATATAATGCTACAGATTACCGCTCTGTTTCATCTCGGCGGACACTTTTGGTTTATATTATACACAAAAGACTTGATATATCCTTTCCGACGCCCGTTTATAATACCTGCTTGGAAAGGACAGGCCTTCAACATTATGCAACATGACCTGTCGACGCGCCGCCCACTTGAATCTCATGTTCAGGTGAAAGACTGACCATTCCCTGTCCTCTAAATCATCTGACATCTGGAAGAACATAATTATCTGCTATTATAACGATAACATCCCAATTTCCAGATGAGGTTGGTCCAAACAATCATACGCCTCTGTTCAAGGTACAGATAGAAGTTAGCAACTCCACGCTTCTCATCTGTCTTTGATAAAGGCAAAATCATCGTATCCAATTCATGTGAACCAAGTAAACCGTAATCTGTAATGATTATCTTCGGTCTGCTTCACTTAAACTGATTATAATTCATCCTTAGCATGATGAATTGCTTCATGACTTTTTTTGAGAATAACTAGCTGCTCTCACAAAGAAAGTGAAACATGTACTTGAAGCCATGCTCTTCGACCGACATCTATAAGTGATGAGATCAACTAACTCATACCTCATTTTCACGTCCTCGAATCGGTCCTTAAGTTTAATCTTTGCCATCCTCCATCTTGAGTATAAACCAACTTTTGTTTAAGTTTGACTCGGAATATATACTCGCCTTTCCCAAGTACCAGATAGAAGCCACACTCTCCACTCTACTCATCTGACTTAACAAAAGGCAAAATTTTCCCTTTCATGGCATGTGAACAATGCCGACCATCGCAGTTTAACAAATCGAATATTGACTCTCCACTTCCGTGAACAATACTAACAATCGTCACTGATTACAATCAACATGCCCCTTTTCATGAGAAGCAAAGTTATCGCATTATCTAAAATCTAACTACCTGCCTCCGCTTAATGTGACAAAGACCTGTAAACCTCAACAGACTAACTCGAATTAACTGCATCACAAGTCAATAAATCAGCCACCCACTTCCGAAGCAACGCGAGGAACCCTGCCCCGGAGCGAAGCGTAGGGCCGCAGGGCCAGGACCTAGTTATTATTATTATTTGATTTGATTTGATTTGATTTGATTTGATTTGATTTCATTAACCTTATATAGTGCCTGTGATGGCCCATGCAGGAATCTATCAACTATTGTATGTACAAAGGAGGAAACCTTTCGGTGAAAACCCGCTACTCCTGCCTGTCTTATTTCTTTATTTTTGATTAGTCAAAGACTTACCTTCAGGAAGCGCGGTGAATGCTGTGTAGTCGCATGTGGACCCCTATCCTACTCTCTTCAACCTTCTCCTCTTCTTTCCGGCCTCGTTTTCCTTGCTTCTATGGTGGCTTCAACGTCTGCCACGAGGCGGAATTGTTCGAGCCATCTTTCTTTGAGAATCCATTGCGTTATTCTGGCAATGTCTTTCGGGCTATTCATCATCGCCTGGAAAGATCTATCTTTTGCTTTCCTCCATACTTCGCCCCTTCCTCCTGACCATCGCGGGCAAGCCATGATCAAATGCTTCACATTTTGAGAGGGATTTCCACATGGGCAACTTGGGGCGTCTACTCCAGGGACTTTTCTTCGGTGAAGATAAGAATTGAACCCAATATGTTCGCTTCTTATCTGTGAGGCTATCTGCTAAGGTTTATTATTATTATTACTATTATTATCATTATTCGTCCGCGGGTAACGTGATACCCACGTGACCCTATCGTACCCTGTCGGGACATAGGACGCCGGAGGGCAAGCTTCGGGTTTCTGAAAAATAAAAGAATTATGTACAAGACTAGGGCGCTTCGTCATTGCTACCACTAGGTGATATGGCTGATGACTCTAAAACTATATAGAGGTGAAAAGGGTAACAAAGGCCTCAGCCCTGTGACCATCAAATCCGCTGGTTCCTCCATTCAAACTCGACCAACTCAACCCGTGTCTAACCCCTTCATATCTTTGCATTTCTCTCCGGCTATTCCTGCAGCAGCCAGTATTCAACCCTTTTTTTTCCCCTTCAAGAACAGATTTTAGTGTAGAATTGCGTTTTAAGTAGCCATTCATGGAACACTTCGCTCCCTTTTGCCGTTCCTAGGAGTAAGGAAAGTACTTCCGAGGCTGGACCTGCTGGAAGCCTAGCCCGTCTTTTCGCAATGCGACAGAAGTAGAAATGGACTGGGTCTTTGCGCCGTCCGCATCGACAGTAAAGTCTTGCGTCGGCGTGGTTGAAATCTTCATGGTATTTCGCGAAGACCCCAAGGCCTGTGCGGGACGCTAGGATGCGGCCTAGGGTCGCCCGAGGTAGTTCCAATTCTTTGGGTCGAGGAGGGCACGAATTGATTGAGAGCCTCTCGTAGATTCCTGTACAGGGCATCAGTAGACTCCACAGACTTTCCGACGCTTGTATCGCAGAGCGCTTTCCCCTTTTATTTAAACCTGCAAGCGAAAGAGTGACGTCTGTTGATACTGGAAGAAGCGCGCCTTGATGTGCAGCTCTATCAGCGGCTTCGTTTCCTGGGATTGAAGCGTGTCCTGGGACCCACCGGACTTTAAGCTCTCCCTGGCAGGTGTGTGCAAGGCGATATCTTGCTTGCCACCTTGCGTTTTTGTTTAAGGACTTATTAAAAATGGATTGTGATGAACCAGTGAATGGATTCAAAAGCCGTATTGCAACTTCCAAGTTATCCAGGCAGATCCAGAGGATCATGGCGAATTTAGTAGTTGGAAATTCTAAGACAGCCTTGGCCCCCGCAAGAGATCCTTTGGCTTCGGCATCAAATATTTCATCGCCAAACCTCAGTGAAAGGTTTTGGCTTATAATTTGGACCCCACCCTGATACGCCACAAGTCCTGCCCCTGTAGAGCCAGACGGTTGTTTAGATCCGTCTGAGTACAGGATGATATCTTGAGTAGGGATCGTATGAAGAAATGCTAAAATTTTCTCTTTAGCCTGCCCTCTCGTTTCTCCAGTGGGACCTCCAATACGAGCAAGTGCTGTTTCTCGGCTCTCATATAGTGTGCAAGGTGGGTATGCGATGGGATTTGTTTGCTCTGAATTAGGGAGGGCCAGTACTCGACGAGCAAAGCGAGAGGATGCTTGTTGCAGGGACAATATCCGATTAGCTCGCAGCAGTAGAGGATGACGTGGGTCCAGTCGACGCAGACGGATCGATCCCGCTGAAGGGCGTTTATCCAGATTAATCTCCGGAGTAGCTAAGCCTGATTTGCGGTGTAAGGCTGCAGTTGGGGTGGTCCTGTATACAGGAAGGATAGCTTGCGCGGAAGTCAGAACAACCTTGGAGAGCTGCTGTAAAAGCCCATCAACCCGATTTGAGATACGGCCGCGCGGCCCGTCACGAGATCTTCCGGGCCACCAGGTCTCAGCGCCGTAGTAAGCTACTAGAAGGACGCATGAGATGACAGCTTTTTGTATCAAGTGCGGGGATACTCCGCGCACTGTATTTCCCAATGACAGAAGAGCGTGACTTATCTTCTGAGCTCTTGCAGATAGTTTACGTACGTGCCATTTGAACGTGAGTTTCTTGTCGAATAATACTCCGAGCCATCGGGAGTAAGGTCTGTCCACGTTCTCGGTCACCGTGAAGGTATTGATATTGACTGCAGGGGTGCTTGCCGGATCTTGATCAGCGCGCTTGCGAGAATAGTGGATAAGCTCCGTTTTGTTGAGGTCAAAAGATATTCCCTCATTTCTCCCCCAGCGAAGTGCGTTCTGTAGGTCCTCAGAAAGTAACTGAGCATTTGTTTGGAGAGAGGAAGAAGTCCGCAGAAGAGCTACGTCGTCGGCATACCCAAATCTAGTATACGGACTTCCGAGACGAAAAAGAGGAGACATGCATAGAGTGAAGAGGATAGGAGAGGCCGGTGATCCTTGAGGAAGACCACATGGGATGCTTGCAGCCGTGCCTGTTGTCCCATCTAACCGAACCTTTGCCTGACTTCCAGTGGCGAATGAGGCTACCCAGCCGACTAATTGGGTTGGCCATCCTTGCTCCCCGAGTCTATGCACCAGCCGTCCTGGAAGAACTACGTCAAATGCCCCTTTTACATCGAGGGTAAGGAGGGAGGCGGTGAGTCTTCTGTTCAAGGCAGTTTCGACGTCGTGTGTTAGATACGTTGTAAGGTCATTGGCTGATCGAAGAGGGAGACCCCCGAATTGCTGTGTAGCTATAACCTTGTGGACGATGGAAATCCACGATAGGCGGCGGGCAATGAGGCGCTCTAAACTTTTCCCCAAAACAGAAAGCAGCGACATTGGTCTATAAGAGCGGGGGTTTGACTTGCCCGGTTTGTTAGGCTTGCTTAGTATCACTACCACTGCAGTTTTAAAGCAGGCTGGGTGGTGACCGGTTTCCAAGCAGCTCCGAAAAAGAGTCGAAATTTTGTCCTTAATGAGATGCCATCCGATTTTAAGAATAGATGTGGATATCTCGTCCTTACCAGGAGCTGTATTTCCCGGGCAGAAAATAACATCTTTGATTTCCTCATCAGTGATTTCGGGAAATGGAAGATCCCTGCGGCCAACAGCTGGAGTATCCATTGGAATGTCACCTGATTCTGGCATCCTTTGAAGGAGATTTTGGGTTAGTACCTGTCTTTTGCTTTCTACTGAGACTGCTAAAGAGGCGTTAGAATGTAGTGGATCTTTCAGGGGTGGGGTACGAAAGGAACCAGCTGATCGATGCTAATTTACCATCTCGTAGATATCTTTCGCGGCGCTGGCTTGATTTAGCTTTTCTTGGAAGAAGGTTCGCTTGGCACGACGAGTTACAGTCCGGAGCGCTTTCTTAGCCGCCAAGATTGCGTCTTTATTGTCCGCGCTTCGGCGAGTTTGACGGTAGTCTTAGGCAGCAGCCTTGCACTGTGAAGGGGCAAAGCGGTCTCACTGTCGCGGAATACGGTGCCACAAACTATGTATATTTATCTACGGAAATTCGAGAGTTTTAGAGTAAGGGGGTGCGCTTTATAAACAAAACCCGTGACGCGCCGCGGTCCCTGGTGTTACCCCACCAACTAATAGTCACAACACAGCCACTAGCCACAGCATAACCAAGGCGCAGAGGGGCGACGAAGACGGCGTTTCTTTCTGTACGTGGTGTCCCCTACGAACCTGGAGTTTATCTTCAGAGCCAATAGAAACACGCATTACTTGGTCACGGAGGAAAAGTCATCCAAACGAGTTTCCGGGGCGTACCCAGCTCCCGTTACGGTGGTGATGGATCAGACTAAGTTGGCCCTTTTTACCAAGATGAATTCTCACTATTTACAGATATTCTGGCATTATACTGTCTCCTGAGGAAAGAGTACCGCTACCTGAGCGCTGGTGATGTCGGTATAAGGAGGATATCTGGACTATGGGATATTAGGGAGATACAGATGGGGATACGCACCTCGTGTGGCTCTGGTGTCTAGGCCTCGCCTGGCTGGAGTTGCAGGTTTTTTGAGACTTTTTCCCGCAAACCGGTTTCCATGGCTGCTCTTTTTCAATTTTTTTGAGCAGAAGGTTCCGTAGAAAAGGTGGTTGAATTCTACGGGTAATTACTGAGCTAAATGGCTACCCGTCATGGGTCAATGTATCAATGATCTTAGGTTCGAGGTAAAAGGGGATAGGAGCACTGTAAAAGGTGTGGCCTGGGTCAGAGAGGAGCCCTAGTGTTATAATAGTCTTGGACTCTACATAGCACGAATAAACAAAACTACTACTACTACTACTACTACTACCAAGGCGCTGCCCGTGAGATACACTCAGCATTCCACCAAGGTTGGCCTGTGCCTTTCCCCAATGCTCGGCGCGCTGATCCACTGTATGCTTGCTTAATCGTATTACAGATTTGTTGTGCATATTTATCTAATGTCTCAGTCGTGGGTATTTGGGTAGGGTCGGCGATCTCCTGTACCCCTGAGCTTAAGAGAGCGAGGAATAGTTTCTCATCCTATGTCTCCGGTTTTAGACGGGCTACAGGCTCCTGGAATCGGGAATCCCAGGGAATCACAGTGACGATTGGGAAATGGTCCGATGTAGTATCTAGTTCCTGAGATATGGCCGTCTCTATGCCTAAGACAGTAAGGGAGCTCGATATAAAAGTAAGGTTAAGTATATTCCTGTGAATATGCGTCGGCGCGTCTAATTCTGAGGTTAAAATTAGTGAATTTTTCTCTTTTTATTTAAGTAAATTCTTTGCTATGGGGCTGGTGGTGCTGGAAGATGGTTGCTAGCTAGGATGTCTTAAATTAAAGTCTCCTGCCACAAGAAGCCCTTTGCGCGCCCTTCTCAACGAGAGTCCTAGTAGAGCCTTAACTCCTTCGCCTTCATCGTTAGATCCTGGTGGAGCATTATAAACATTTACAATAGTTAGCTTCTTACCCGATGGCGTGATTACTACAAGGAGGAGGAGATCTCTAGCTGCTGGGTGAGCCGGGTCTAAAGCTGTTACGGCGAGGTAGCGGAGGGTTCGAATCGCCATCTTCGAGGGAGGCAGGAAGACTAAAGATGGAAAGAAGTATAGAATTTATGGGATATGACCCTATTAACACGATTGCAGATACGTAAGAAGAAGTTAAAGTATGATACAAATTGCAAAGCTGAAGTTCTTCATCTTGCCCAAGGTAGCCCCCTAAGTACCCCAGCAATTCCCAACTAATCTCCTTTACTAGGTGTTACTCATCCGTCATAATCTCATTTGGCAACTATGTAGGAGTGCCAACAATCATCCAAACCCTTGTGCCTAATCACAGCGGGAGGTTAAAGGTATGAAAGGCTAATTGCAGTCATCTATGCATTGTGCCATCAATGCTTCATTTAATCCTGCACACCCCTGTTCATAATATTACCTAATGAGAAAATTACATTTGCCATAACAAAAGGATAAGTTTGGTGGGCAACTAAACCGACTCCTTTGCGGAGGTAAGTTATCACTCTGGGCCTCCTAGTCCAGTCGTCTGTTGGCGAAAAGCACTCGTAGGCTGAAATTTTCTTCGTTATTCTACGCTGTCGATCACTAAATACGTATGGCTCTTGAATAAGTATAACATCAAATTTTTCTTAGTTTGCGGATGCTAAAGCAAGATCATGTGATACAGCGACTTTACCGACGTTAATTTGGACTGAGCGCAAGGGCCTTGTCATCTTGTGTGATTTTCTAGAGGTCATCGGAAATATCTGTTAAAATTGAGTACGGATTCCCCTTATCAATCGAGGGATTTAGTGAAGGAGTAGCCGGGACCAAAACTAGTTGGTTCGCGTTTGGTGAAGCTAGATTTGTCGTAGAGGGTAAAGTGACTTCTAAGCTTGTGGAGTTCGGACAAGGCCCAATATCCACGTCATTCTCAGTCATCTCGTGATCAGTCTGACTGACGGGTTTACTTCGGTTGCATCCCATAGTGACACAGAGGCTTAGCCTTGTCGCTGCCGAAGTGCTACGAATCTGGGAAATCTGCTCCTTGGTAAGCCTCGACCCGTTGCGGCGAGGTCTGAGGGGACATTCTGGAGCATCGGCAGGATGAGGCCCATGACAGTGCAAGCAGCGGGGAGGGCAAGCGTGGGACTGTGTGCTGCACGGTTGGTGATCCTTGTCGAGATGTTCTGTCGAGCCACATAGGCGACAACGTTGGGGCCTCGTGCAGATTCTTTCATTGTGCCACTGAAAGCAGCGGCCGCATTGAACAATGTTTGTCTTATTTGAGAGACGGTGCGCTAGCACTTCTACACCAAATAGCTGGAACTTACGCGGAAGAGTTGTGCCCAAGGGAAATCGCGCAATGTAGCGGGCAGAGTGCATATGCGGAGACTCAACACTTCCTCTGGTTTCAAGCACAACAGACGGTGAGACTCCTATCTCATCTGATAGCTCTTTTTGAACGAGTTCAGCCACAATAGGTTCGATAGTTAGCTGATTATAATCGTTCAAGGTGGTATAGTTGCGTGGTACAGATGTGATAACGTAGGATACGAGGTTCTGAGCCTTTTCAATTCCGGTTGCGCCTCCAATTTTACCTTGGGAGACAAAATCGGAGAGTAGGGATTCGAGTTTGGAAGATGCGGCTTCTGAAGAGAGGCGGAGAGCGAGCCCGGAAGACACATGCTGGACTTCCTTTAGTAGAGCGGCATTCTCCCCCAAGAGTTTGCGAAACAGAGAGTGTAAAGGATATGATGATAGAAGGCGTATGTTCGAGTCTTGATTAAGCTGTAGAAAAAGTCGTTCGTCGACTCGTGTGAGCTTAACTTGGACCTGAGGTTTGTAGGTTTTGGGAGACAGGATCGGGGCGGAATTGCCTTTGGCCTTAGAGGCCGCGTTAGCGTAGGATTTGGGACGAGTCAATTTGGGTACCGGAGGCGCTAGATAAGAGCCAGAGACACTTAATTGGGGGTCAGTGCTTCCATTTTTCTTAGACTGTGAAGGTGGAGGGTGACCTCTGACATGGCACTCAAAGAACTCTTGCGCTACTGATTGCAGACGCACAAGAAAATCCTGATAAGTCTTCATGAGGCATTGAGGAATGCTAGGCGTGGAAACCCCACGGGTTGCTTCATCGATAGCGGCTGCCACACCTCCAAACATTAGAGTTGCCTCCTCGGTTCTCGTGTTTGCAGCTATAGTTGTGAGTAACAATGTCTCGGTGAGTGACCTCGTTCCGCCGTCCGGAGGGTGGCGGGAAGCTTGGAAGTTTGGCATCCTGTCAACACGTAAACCTATAATAATAGTAAGTATGGGTGGGGGGTTATTCATGAAGTTATATTGGTATTACTAACCAGTTTAAATAGTTACGATTTATCATGTGACAGTAGTCACGTGCTACACGGTATCCATTACACTGGCTTGTAAAAGAAAGACACTCGGGCTATGATAAAGATTGATTCCCCTCTAGATGTCTTAGCGTGACTTCAGGTGAGTATATTTATCACTCATCACACTTTTTCTTCATGAACGCCGAAAAACTTCTCCAGTGCAGACTTAAAAATCTTTTAGGGATTTGCAACATTCATCACAACATCTTTAGGGTTGCATGTACTAATAGTTTCCTGTACCGGTAAGCACGCAAGTAAAAATCGGGCATCCGTGAGGTCACCCAACGCACATTATTATCAGATTTGAGAATAATGAAGGCATTGAAAAAATGATGTCCAATTATTATTCCATTATAAACCTCTACTTATCTAATCCTACATGTATTTAAACTGGATGACCCTTTACTCTTCATACTCCTAATTTTCATGTCACTAACTCTTGCATCTTTTACCAAGATCCCTAGCTCTATCCCAACTTTTGTTACACGAAATCCAACATGCAGTACTCCGTTAACCCAGGAAAAATGTGCCTCTGAGATTCAAAATTTATCAGAATAGCTCGTATCTATGACGCGTATTTAGAGCGTGGATTAGTAATGTTTATCCGACGAAAAAAGTTTGTAAAATTTGTTATATCTTTCCAACGCCGGTGACGATGTCCTAGATTTATTTCAGCGATAAACTCCTTGCTATCGGATTTTTCGGACATCCTGGCAAAGTCATATGGCGGCGATGAAGAGGGATAGTAGGCCGACTGTGCACGTCCTTGTGTCGAGACCGGTTTCTCAGAAGTCGATAGACGGCAGCCAGAAAAAGACAGTCTAGGTGAGGTAGAGTCTTTACGTAAACTACTGGTGCGCTCTATGGTAGTACGTCGAAATGAGACGCGTGTCTTTTCGTCATGACCGTCATACAAGCTTGTCGTCGGTGAATACCCAGCTTTCCGCGCCGCAGCACGTTGAACAAAAGCAGCTCCTGCAGATACCACTCTTTGATTATTTCCTTGGGTCTCGGACCGAGAAAAACTTTTACTTGTCGGCCGACCTATCAAGGAAGCTCGACGGACATTTTTTCCTGGGCTGATTTCTTTTGAACTTTGAATGTTTTCGGGAGTGCACTGCTGACTACTTCTAGTACTGGGTGTCAAAGATAGAGATCTCTCTCGCCTTGATGCAAGGGACGCCGAGGTTGAATATGCAACCGCAATAGCATCATCATATTTGAAGTAAGGAGACCATCCCTGACGCAAGGCCACCCATATTCCTGTAACTTGGATTAGCGTTCGCAACTTCTTGTCTATTTGATAAGCTTTGCGCTCTACATTAGACAGATCACTTGAATCTTCAAGATCATTTCTTCTTTCTCGGTAAATGGGGACAGGAGGGTATTTCCCTAAAGAGTTTGGTGAATTGGGGTGGAAATCAATGATTTTGAGATTTTTTTGTGTAATGGTCGCTATGACAGGGTGCCTTCGGGAGTTGGGGCCTATGAAGCTGAAGGCGAATTTTTGATCGGCATTAATATCGGAGTAATCGGATAGTCCGCTATTTTTTCTTTGGGGGAAGTTCTTCATCCACCAGTGGGCAGTTATTGTGCATCCTCCCTCGTCAGTAGTACGGATTTCATAGACTCCGCACGGAAGAGGTGTAGCAATATACACGGACCCATCACTCAAATTTATCTCGGCTGCTCCAAGAGAGGCCCCTCTATCTTTAGGGATTTGACACACTACAGCCATTAACTCCCTATTTAATAGACTATCATTACTTGTCTCAACATTTCCAGTTATACTTTCAGAAGCAGTCTCATAATCTTCACTCTTCACGATGATCACATCGTTGATTCCTAGCTCTCCACACCCTCGGAATATTCGTGGAAGTCTATTTACTAATCTTGGAACAATGACCGTTGAAGGAAGGACATCGACAGATGGCTTAGGCCGCGTCTGGGCCGAGACCAGCTGCAATTGAAGTAATAGTTTGGGTCTAATTTGTAGCAATTTTTGGGTCTGCGTAAGGGTCGGAGCAGGATGGGCAATGTGAAAAGTTGAGGTTATTTTATGGTCACTGTTTTGTTGTTTTGCTTCTTTGATAGAGTTGATACTACTGCTATCAGAATTTTCCACAAAACCTTCCTTCTTTCTATCCAAGGTTTCAGGTCTTATGTCAAAGCTTGGTTCTTGAAAATGGACCGTAGGCTCGACAAATCTGAGATTCTGCTGTGTGGAAGATCTTTGAGGGTGTGGTCTGCCGGGTCCGAAACTCTCATTCACCGTATTTCTTCTTATTATTGAATTTTTGGTCGAGGAGCTTCTTGTTAAGAAGGTATCATTCTGGGGGTTTGGAAGGTCAGGAAACTCATGATTATGAATCCCGGCGCCATAACTAAGTATCATCCTGAATACTATTCTTCGTCCATATGAGACTCGCTCTGGGTTTAAAGATTCACATTTGAGTTCTCGTTTTTGGGAGAGGCAGTTGCCAAAGTTGAGTATTCAATTTCCTGGGAAGCTCGGAAATATTAGAGCCATGAAAACATTTGAAATTGATAGAGATTACTTGGTCAATAATTTTGGACGTCTCGTTGAGGCGAAAACCGCCGGTCGTTAGAAGCCTCTGCGAACTTGTGGAGAACTCTAGCTGTTAACAAGTCATGTATACTTGTTTTGATGAAATGCTGGATTGAAATCAATTCTTGACGATAGTTTTACACCGAAATTTTCTTTGCAATGAAGGACGGGGTATCGATATGAAGAATTTTATAAAACATGTCTGTCGATCGTGGGCTATATCTAGCTATGGATGATTACCATTCAAATTGTCAGATAAAATCGGAATCTGTGGAATGTAATTAAAAGTTACCCAAAGTAAAAATAGGAAACTCGGAAATAAAATTACACCTCACTTTTTGCTAAAAACATCACAGCCCTCTCCAACACCTAATTTACCCCAGTTGATGTCGAACAGTCATAGTGGGCTCTACAGTCAGTTTCAAATTATACGAGGTTAGAAGTGTTTTTAGTAGAATAGAAAGTGTTTTTTAACAGATTTCTAGAAAAGAGCTACTTTTGGTATCCCTGATATTGAATATTTTCCCCTCCCAGAGTTTCATTTATCCCTAGTCCCATATAAATTTATGTGGGACTTGAGTTAAATCACAATCCCAAGAGGGGGCTATAATTCTGCTATTATTAGTATACTCCTTCTGGGATTGACTCTCTTCCCACATCAGAGATTTTTTTTTGGCCATACAGCCGTCCCTCTCTAACTCGATAGTGGGTCCCGGTATAAGTGTTGAAAATATTCATATATTCAACCATTTACATTTGCAATAGTTATCCCTGCGCGCAAAATGACCTGTAAAGGTAAGTGTTGCAAATATAAGAGTCCATGTTGCAATGAATATTTTCAACACTTATACCGGGACCCACTATCAAGTTAGAGAGGGACGACTGTATTTCCATTATTAGCAGTGTACTATATATGGAATCAACTAGTGTTAAAATACAAGTTTGACTGCCGTCAGTTAAAACACGACCAAAAAATAGTTCTCTGATGTCGTCTCCTACTAATTTGTAGGTGACTGGGGATAATATCGATCTCAGAAGAAAATTATTCGATATCAGATGCGCCCAATGTGATGATAGATTCAATAGGCGTGCGTGATCGCAAGTGTGCTGAACATGCCCTATGGCTGGTGACAATTAACCTTTTAAGTATGCCGGCTCATGTAGTACTAAAACTGTTTTATTTTTTCAGCTGACCTAATTGGCGTCCTGTGGATCCCTGCAGGTATTTTTGGAAGATACGGAGGTACAGCTCATAAGTATTATTCCATGTTGACCAGGGGGGGCTTGGTCACCACAACGCTTTCCTTAATTAGGCAACATCGCGGGAGTGCACCTCGCACCCATTCCTACTGTGTTTTGTATGAGTTCTAATGATCAAAGCAATGATTCAATGATTCCCAACTCATAATACAAAATGCAAAATAATTCCTATTCTTATATTAACTAATACTCAGTAAACAATCCATTGCGTTGATGTTGTTGTCATCGGAATACATACAAAACACAGTAGGGATGGGTGCGAGGTGCATTCTCGCGATGTTGCCTAATTAAGGAAAGCGTTGTGGTGGCCAAGCCCCCCCTGGTCGACATGGAATATTACTTATGGGCTGTACCTCCGTACATGTTTTTCTCTTGAATGACTCATTTATCTTACGTCTGGAATACTTATCGTCAGATTCCGTTTGCAGATACCACTATGATGTTAACCCTTACGGCATGTAACTTCTTCGGTGAACACCCACCACAGGAAAAAAAGCGTGAAACCCCCATGGATATCTGAGTATGCATACATTATGCAAAGGATACAGTACCACCACGAGAGATTGTGATTTGAGGGTCTTGGGAGATTCGGAACAGCTTTCTCCGGTCTCGAGTAGGGCATGTGTCCAATCTATCTTGACTCTACTTGGAAGAACGACTGGTACAGTGTACCATTGCGTCAACCAATTCAACTAATATAGTTGCTGTGGTAAGAAGATCTCCATACTGTTGCGAAATAATTGTTTGAAAACGGAACTACGGGTTGAAGCTAATGTTGGATAATCTCCATAAAGTTGTGAGCCAAGACTAGTGCCACGGGGGTATGGGTTCACCGGAGATACATGGAAAATTGGTTAAAACACCAAATATTTTTCATAGCTGTAAGGCTGAATACAATACAATTTAAAAAAAAGATGTCCACAAATCGGCATAAGTCGTCAACTACCGGTATTGACATTTCTGCTATGCTTCACTTCATGTGCTTTTATTTTCGACAATAGATATGAGGATACTGCACCGGGGAAAATTTCAAAATGTCACGTTCAACACGTTTGCATTGAATGTGATGCGAGTTTGCTGTCTCTCATGTTAGGGCGTCATAAATTGCTGATCGGAACTTACGTGAACTGGTAGCAGCTTACGTAATTGAAGAAGCTATTGTGATGAATGGCCTCACTATACACGTGACACACAGTCACATGATATTTGTATTTATAGCTTCGTTATAAACATAATAAACTTCATGGTCATAACATCACTCAGAGCTTGCCAAGTGATTATTAGCCTTTCAAAAAAGATTTTATTACCACAATTTCTGTCGTCACCTTATCAGACGAGCTCGATTCTTCTAAACACTAACTTTACAGATTGACATCGTGAATCTTTCACATCATCCCCAAGGAACACATCTCCTTAAAATAAGCTCAATTAACTCTAACACGAGTTTACTCATTCTCAGGGCTTCATTCATATCCAACTACACCTTCGTAAAGTGAATACGCTCACCTAATCAGGCTTGGCATCATGCCACCTATTCAACCATCCCAGCACCCTCCTGGGGGCGGGACTAGATCCTTATCAGAAACACTGCTGCTAACAACTGCGGCAGCCACTACCAGAACCGAAGAAGCTACGCTCATGTTCGGTGGAGTAGCTTCTGCCTTGGATGAAGCATCCCGCGGCGCCAATGCCCCTATTATCCCACAACATTTGGCACACACTTACCAACTTTTCATCGAACGCGTTCAAGAAGTTGCCCAAGTTTTTTTCGACAACCACGTCAGGGGCTTACCCAACACTGCTACCACTCAGAGAGGGAACACTGACACAAGATCCGTTCGCCAACAGACACCAGCTGTACAAAGACACACCCCGCCACCGGTTCCCAAATCGACGAAGCCTTCCTCATACGCCAACGTAGCTGCTAGAGGACATGGGAACCTCGCTAGTACTAAGCCACGCAGGCCAGCTAAGGCCCAGAGGCAGAATGATATCTCTCCAAATACAGATGACCGTCTTTTCCTCCGATTGGAACAGGACGCGACAGAGCGCTTAATCTCTGCATACCCCCTTCTTCTTCATTACCGCAAATTTCTAGGGCCAAACGCTGCCCTATTGAAAGAAGTACAACATGTCCCATCTGGCATTGCCCTGCGCCCATCCTCCGAGGACGCCGCATCCAGACTAGAGTCACTCTTCTCCGTAGGAATAAAAGAAGGTAAACTTAAGGGCTCCACTGGAATCGAAAAGGCCCAGAACCTTGTGACTTACCTCCTCACGTCTATCCCACGATCCTTCACGGCATTAGATGATAATAATCAGCTCACAAATTACCCTATCACTGAAGACCTTGTACGCGCAGAGCTTACTGAAGAAAAAGGACTCTCTCCCACCTCAGTACACGAAACAAAAGGGAGCATAGAATCCCCTTATTCCTCCTCAGCAAGATATATAGCCCGCTTCCCCATTGAAACCATCCTTCCGCGAAAGTTTTATCTCTTTGGGGTTGAGGTACTATCTCGACAACTGGCAAAAAGAACATCAGTCATCCAGTGTAGTCGTTGTTTCCAATGGCACAATGAAAGAATATGTTCTCGTGCCCCCCGCTGCCGCCTCTGTGGCTCAATTGAGCACTTGGAGGCAAACCACCAGCCGTGTGGCCCTCATCCACACCACTGTACTCCACGCTGTATCCACTGCCATGGACCTCACCCTGCGGACGCCCCGGAATGCCCTCTCCGACCCCGCCGCAATGGATTAAAGCTATCGAAAGAGCAGATCTCCCAGATCCGTCAAACCTCTGCAGCAGCAAGACTTAGCCTTAGTGCAACTGTTGGATGCTTACGCCGCCCTGCACCATCTGCACCAGAAGATCACGTAATGACGGAAGAGACTTTCCCTAAATTTCCTTCGAATCCCCCCTTTTCCTCCCCGACTACCACTGCAATGCAGCTAGATATGCCCAGTTCGAATCAGCTGGTGCGGGCTTTTTCCCCCTCTCTACCGCTCTCTACGGCCATCACCGAGAACCCATACTCACCTTTATCCGACAGAGATGAGTTATAGACATCGTAAGAGTAAGAGACCACTACGCCTTCTCCAAGTAAACGTTTGCAGAGGAGCCACTACACACGAAATTGCCCTGGAATTTGCAAACGAACAAAAATATGATATTATCCTTATCCAAGAACCTTTCATCTCTCGCGACCGTCAGCGCCGAATAACCAAGCGTATTTCCTCATATGAGTGTTTCGCTCCAATTGATAGCTGGGAAACCCGCCCGAGGGTCCTTACCTACGTTCGAAAAGGCATTGGCCTCCAGACCTACCAACTCCGACCTCTACCCCCTCATAGCCCTGCCGCGCAAGACATCGTCTTCCTTGAAGTTAGAGCGCCATCTGGGATAAAAATTTTAGTGGTTAATGTATACAATGCGCCTTCTGGCTCCATTGCAGAAGGGGAAGCTGTAAGAGCTCTATTAAACCTTCCGCGCTCCATCTTTCGGTGCCGCACGTTTTTAGCAGGAGATTTTAACCTTAAACATACCAGATTGCAGGCATCAGTGACCACTAACCAGTCTGCTGCAGAAAGCCTACTTGAATGGACAGATTTAAACTCCATTTCACTAATCTCCGAAGCTGATGTACCCACCCACAACAGGGGGAACGTACTTGATCTTTCCTTCGCGTCTAACTCGTTAATCCTGGCTGGTGCAGAGTCGGCCATCATACCTGAGCTTGACGTCACGTCTGACCACCTGCCGATCGGCACCATTATCCCCTGGGACAGCCGCTTCCAAGAGCCCGTTACTCGTCTCAAACTCGATACTTTAGACGAGAACCTCTTTCACTCTCTCCTCCAAGTAGAATTGGCACGCATGCCCAGTTTACCGGTGCACCCACAGCCAGAAACTCTCGACACTTACGCTGAAAGTCTCTGCTCCGCCCTACAGAACGCTTTCAGAGGATCAGCCCGACGAGCGCTCGGGAGAGGAACTGGACAACCCTGGTGGAATGATGAGTGTAGAGACGCGGCTCGAGCACACAGGATTGCGCGAAGAAAATCACAAGACCCAACAGCCTGCGCTGCCGCAAGAAAAGAGCTTCGGATAGCTGTTCGCAGGGCAAAAAGGCAGTTCTTCCGAAACTTACTAGATCAAGCCTCTTCGGCCAAAGACGTATTCAAGATGGTCAACTGGCACCGCTCGGTTGGATCCTTCCGAACTCCACCTCTTAGAGACCCCACAAATGCTGCCGCCGCCCCCGTGGTTTCACTGGAAGATAAGCGGGATATGTTGACTAGGAACCTTCTTCGAAATACATCTGAGGCCGACGACATACCGCTCGATGCACCCACGGTTGGGCGCGCGATCCTCCCTTTCCCTGATCTCACTCTTCACGAGATAAGAGATTCAATTCTAGGAGCCGGCAACACAGCGCCTGGCGAAGATGAGATCCCTACGGCAATCCTTAAAAAGGGATGGTCTTTAATCGGGTCTGCAGTGACTAATCTATTTAGGTTCTGCCTAAATGTAGGATTCCACCCTACCTGTTTCAAAAAGGCTATTCTTGTCATGGTAAGTAAACCAAACAAACTAGACAAGTCAAACCCTCGCTCTTTTCGTCCAATAGCCCTCCTTTCCGTTTTGGGAAAAGGCCTCGAACGCATTGTCGCCCGGCGTTTGTCTTGGGTTGCGATCAATGGGAAAGTGTTGGCGAGTCAACAGTTCGGAGCTACACCTCTACGCTCAGCGACTGACCTCACAACCTGTCTGGTTCATGATGTGGAGACTGCATTAAGCAGAAAACTCACCGCCTCGGTACTAACTCTGGATGTCAAGGGTGCTTTCGACGGCATCCTCCCAGGACGTTTGGTGCGCCGTCTCAGAGAACAAGGCTGGCCTGAAAACGTTGTTCTTTGGGTCACCTCATTTGTTACTAACCGGGTAGTGAGGATTCGACTAGATGGGTCGGTTGGTCCCGAAACTAAGGTCCACTGTGGGTTACCTCAGGGATCCCCAGTTTCCCCTATTCTATTTATGCTTTACCTCTCTCCTTTATTTTTCCTAGGTTCAGCCAAAAACAAAT
>CM059594.1:18639262-18673875 GCA_030378345.1 Podosphaera fusca | reverse complement strand
TCGTAGTGGGCCCCCAACTCGAAGTAGTATCCTAAAAGAGACCTAGCGGAAAGGCACTCTTAAGTTTGTAGCTAATACTCGGGATGCTAGGCAAGAATCCCTAGGTCCCTCTATTTCCTTTAGGGTTATCTAGACACTGATTTTTTTTTTCAAGTCATATTGTACAGTACAATCTCGCTATAACAATGTGGGGCAAAACTTAACCAAGGCTCCCGATTGGAGGATTCAATTGAATTGGCCAATAAGAACCCTTGTTTAAGTTTTGCCCCACATTGTTATAGCGAGATTGTACTGTGTTCTGTCTAATGAGTAGTGCTGCAACCCCCCCTCTGAGATACACTCCTCCCTCCCTTGAAATTTTGTTGCAACAGTTTTTTGATGTAGAATCCGTCGAGCGGTGAACGCAAATTGAACTACTAATTAAATTGAGTATACAGTCGATTCTTGTTATAACAATAATTTGGGAGTCATAGATTTGTATTGTTATAGTGAGATATTGCTATATCGAATGATCACGTGATGCCATGAAGTTCTTTATACAGTAGAGCCCCTCTTAGCTAATAGTGGGTCCCGGTATAAATGTTGAAAATATTCATTGTAACTTGGACTTTTATATTTGCAACACTTACCCTTACAGGTCATTTTGCGTGCAGGGGTAAGTATTGCAAATATAAACGGTAAAGTTTATATGAATCTCTTCAGTTATTATACCGGAGCCCACTATTAGCTAAGAGGGGTTCTACTGTAGAACCGTAATGGACCGAGAAATGACGTCCACGAGATGATCTCTTAAGTACCGCTTCTTGCTTTTTCTCAAGCTAATTATAAGATGTGCTAAAATTATATATTTCAGATCCCTTTTGTCATAAGATCTGCTAAAATAATATATTTTAGATCCCCACTTATTATCGGTTTTGGTTTCTCCTCGTGACCACGCTAAAATTAAATTTGAATCTACAACCTCACACACCACCGTCCGATGTCGACCGTCCACCACCATACTGACATTTTGATCTACTACCATTCCCGTGCGCCCACATTAAGACGAACTCGAAATTGCCAACGCTTAAAATACTTCTCAAGATTTGCTAGAATATTTTATTAGAATGAATCCCAGCGATGAAACAAACAGTAAGATCAGATTCTCCTCGTCAAGTCTGCACTCTAATTTAATTTCATCACTAGTTACGAATCTACCCAAGATCTACTGCACAAAATGTCGTTGCCAACTGAACGCAACTAATTCCGGATTTGATTAGCAGGGTCAGAGAATGAAGACATGTTTAAAGCATGGCAACAAGCGTACTCTTCCGGAGATCGAGAACTGGGATAGCTTTATGCATGGAATTAAATATTGGAGCCATCCTATAAGCCTTTGCAGTCTTTTCTCTTTCATTTGTTTTCATTCTAATAAATAGTCTCATAGGGGCAAACCAACCTGCTCGATATTCTGTATACATTTGATCTTGACCAGCTGCCTCTTATTTTTGGACATCCACTCGAGAGCAATGATAATAAGGAATCCGAATTCGATCCACTCAGTAAAGTCATTTGCCAGCTGTTTGATTTAATTCGAGAAGCTGGAGGCCATCGGTTCCGGCCGTCGAAAATCGTCAAATTCAACAACCCGACCTATATCTATTACTGCTGTGAGGATAGCTCGCGATATAGTAAGTCGAAGTCAACAAGCATGCGTGACCGGCTCTAGATGGAAAGATTTCCTTGTGATGGCCTTTTAGAGGCAAAAGTTGATCTAATTATTCGGCAATTAATTTTGGCTCTGAAGCATAGTTATCACACACCTTATGTCAACACTCATCTCTCTGAAGTGGCGCTGGAGTTTATATCCAAGAAGTGTATAGGTAATACTCCTGCTCAGGTACATCGCGAACTCCTGGATTCTAATATTCCGAATAAAGGGCTATTTGCCCAACATCAAGTTTACTATCAATGGCAGCAAGAAAACTCAGGCGCTCGGAAGCGAGATCCAGACCAATGTCTGTCTGTCTATCTATCTATAATGTATTGGAGCATTTGTGGATACGATTTCAGTTTTGCGTTGGCCCTGATTGGCTGCAAGAAGGGGGGCGGACGGTGGTTGGTCAGAAGGGCAAAAGGCGACGTCATTTCGGCTGACCGCCCGAAAACGGCAGTAATGGTTGGCTCGCAGAGCGTCGGTTGGCTGACTCAGCGCAGAGGGCTAAATGTGGATCCCATGAGAAAGTGCGCGCGCACTAGATAGAATGAAGCGGTTCCATTGGCTTACAGAGCATCGTTCCGGCTGACTAAAGCCCATCAGACTAAATGTGGATACCAAGAGAGAATTCGCAAATGCTCATTCGTCGCCGCTAGCGTCTGGACCACGCTAAGAAAATTTTTCATCACCTCCCACAATCCATTTCTTCTTTCTCTTTTACATCCATCATCGTCGTCGTCGAATTTCCGCCACCACCAGGTACGTCGTCCTATCACCATCGCTGACCATTTCACAGGAATATAGAACTACACATGGCTTCAGGTGAGTAAATGACTCCTTTTTGATACGCTGACAAACATATAGGTCGTCGTCGCAGCAGTATTCTTCCCCAAATCAGGTACGTCGACCACATTTCATCGCTGACAATCTACAGGAAACCGCAGGAAGCGTCAGGTATGTAAATGGCTCCATCCTCAATCACTGACAAATTCACAGGTCGTCGTCGAAGCAGTATTCATCTTGAAACCAGGTATGTCGTCCACTTTTCATTGCTGACAATCTACAGGAAGCGTCAGGTAAGTAACAGCAACTATATTCATGAATTCTGACAATTTTACAGGTCGCTGCGACAAATTTCCATCGCTTTTGTATCAGGTACGTCGTCTACAACGCTGATTGCTGACAATTTCGCAGGAAATTGTATTACACATGGCTTCAGGTGGGTCAAACACTCCATTCTCAATCTCTGACAAATCCACAGGTCGTTGTCGCAGCAGTCATAATTCCGGAATCTGGTAAGTCGTCCATCTTTCATCGCTAACAATCTACAGGAAGTCTCAGATGTGTGACACCCACTCCATTCTTGATCTCTGACCATAAAATAGGTCGCTGCGACAGAAATCACATCGTTTTTGAATCAGGTACGTCTTCAAATCAAGCTGACAATTCTCCACAGGATCCGAAATCGAAATCATCAGCTAAAGCTTCAAATTTAAGAAACATCCTCACACAAATTGCTTCACTGACAGTTTTAGGTCGTTCCTGCCCTTCATACTGCGATAACTTTCAGGTACGTCTCCGAATAGCTTCCAGAAGTTATATTAACTGTCTCAGAACTATCACTCACGAAACCAATAAATGTTTGACACCAGCATCTTCGCAATCCAATAAATTACGGCAACGAACAATATACCGCATTTGCTCAGGTACGAATCCAAAAACCATAGTACACTCAACTAACAAGCTTTAGAATCGAATTCACCGCTGTTCAAAATATCAGACATCATCTTATTCAATCCAATGACATTTATCAGTTGTTAGTTCTTTGAACAGACCGCAATATTACCAGTCACGTTTCAAGTCGAGTTCTAAAACAGTCATTAACGAGCTTTAGACAAAGATTATTCGCGATGCCAACGATTCTCATCAAAGCTTAAAGCAGAACAAACCCAATTACCCATTAAAATTAGTAAAACGATAATTGGAAACAGCCGATGCATCAACTAAAGAGCGATAGAAGACCGATAAGTTTGAGAAGTATAGAGAATCTGAAGATCAAATTCAACCCATCCTATTAAGAAAACGACTGCTAATTCATACTTAGGACACATTCGTCACTTAAAAATTACATTCAAGTTCGAAAGCTTCAGATATTGTATTTAAACCGCTATCAAAAGATCTCCACAGAGACACCAGTCGCATCCTTCCAGAGGAACTTCTTATCCCAGGTATCTGACAAATATCATGGTCGAAATTATCGAAAGGACATTTAGAACATGCTTCATATGAAAAACTTCATCCGAGACGTATCACTGACAATTAATAAGTAGGAAATTAGAACAAATTCCTTATAGGACTCGGCTGGATGTCATTGGCGCCTCAATTATACCCAGAACTACCTCCAGGAGGACACACTTTCCAACTTCACCAAGTCTCGGACTCTGGAAGGACGTTCGTAATGATTTTTCCCAATGACTTTTAAATTTGCCATTCTGACGTAAAAGCGAAGCTTTCAATAACGTAAAACCAATTATCTGAACATTGTGAAACTAACAAGTAAAAGTGTAGAGATTAATTGAATCGTGGCTAAAAATAACAACGTGATTAGTAATTGTAGTAACGGCATAATTGCAAGCAAAGATTATGAAAGTAATGTAATTTTTCAATGTATAAATAGAAAGGAACACAAAATTTATGCTTCTAATAATAAATCACAAATTATTTATGTTAATATGAAATTGAACAATTTAATACAAATTTAATTTACACAATTATTTAAGCATAATATTTATGAAATTGATTGTGCAGACATAATATATATGTAATGCATAGTTTTGTGCTGTTGTAACCATGGCAACTTCAGCCTTCGGTTAAATTGGTATCCATGGCAACCTATTTATTCGGTTAAATTTGTCTCCATGGCAACATATTTTATTCGGTTAATATAATAACATGGGTACCCCAGACACATTATGATATTTTATATAAATTCATTATCGAATTATGCCAACATTATTTTAATCAACTCATAAATATAACCATGGATACCCTTGATTTTGTGATTTTTTCTAACATTTGAGACCTAGGGGTATCCATGATTGAAATTTAGGAATATCATAATTGCATGTAGGGATATCCCTGATCTAAAGTTATGTTCAAATAATTCATAAATTGTGATAACGTTCATAAGTTCATACTTTTTGCCTGGGTTTATCCATGGGCTACCCTGATATCTTAATATTTATAACCCTACATGTGTAGGGATATGCCTAGCATGGCCATTTTTGAACTTCGAATCAGTGTAGGGGTATCCCTATTTCGATTCATTCTTATGCAGACGAGCCATCATGGATATCCCTGACAATGTCTTTTTTCCTAGAATGATTACTCCGAGGGATATCCCAGTCTGTTAAACGATTTATGCAAAATACTGTAAGGGATATCCTTAAAAGCATTTTTAAATATGCAGAAATGCTAATTACATCACCCCTGACATTGCTACAACCCATAATCGATTTTTAGCATGGATATACCTTACAAGATTATTCAAGGTATTATGCTTGAGGGTATCCCTGATCGGATTATGAATTATGCAACCTGCTATGTTGAGGGATCCCTGACTAGCATTTGCTTAATGTACAAACGCCAGCATGGCTATCCCAGATAAGATATTATGCTTTTATAACATATATGACACCATTTTGTACCCTGAATCGAATTTTACTTTATGGATTTTTACAAGCATGGGTATGCCACTAGGAACTTTTAAATAGTATAGAATTATTTTATCTCATTCAATTATCATCTGCATAGACAATCGACCACTGATACAGTCACCCCTCTAATTACTTGAATGTTCGGTCGTAGTGAATTAGTTGATTATCAGAGGCATGACTATACCCTTCTACACCCGAAAAAGTAATTCGCATTACTGCTGCAACTCAGAAAGCAATCGTCCATCGTACATTTGAAACTCGAAGTAGTTTTAACGTGGTTGCGGGAATGGTTTGTAGCGACGACCTGTCGTTATCATCAGTGCAGGTGCAGGAGACAACTGTTGGGATAAATTAATGCGAATTCTTCAATGCGGAAGGTCGATTAGTAGAGAATAAGACGAAAAGGATGAAATATGCACCACAAGGATATTTGAGCGATGTTCCGCCCCTTGCGAATAGTAAGCAGGGCTTTTATTAGCAGAATACTATCACAGGAATACATGGTTAAGGATCCACCAACGCTGCAGTTCGTCAATAACGATATCACACGACGCTGCATATTAAGCGCGATGCATCAAGTTTAAGCTGAGTTCCGCCCCTTCCTGATAGCATTCAGGGCTTGCATGGTCGGAATTCATTCACAGGGATATCATGCTGTGGATCCATTCACGTAAATCAACTTATTATATAACATGCATTGTCGCTGAAGAGGACCTGGATAATCAAGGGTAGCTTACTCCCATGCTACAATAAGCTTGAGGGTTATAGCGGCGATATGAACATGGATCCTTCATTGTAATTTCGTCATCTCAACCGATTGACATACAAGAATGCATCTTTCTGGATCCATCTACGCGTCCTATAGATTCACACCTGTAGATTTTGGAATACTCATTGCGACGTCATTACGCCACACCTACTAAAATTGTCAGTTTGTGGATCGAGTAATTTAAGAATGGTTTTCAATTCTCACCTTCGACACGTAACATGAACGCATGCCGTGATAATGATTTAAGTATTGGATAATCGGATACAAAGATATAAGATGCGATAATTAGTTGTCGTATTGCAAACATACTCAATTTTGCCCGCCGTTCGAAACACGTAGTTTGTGGTCATTGTACTGACGAGGCCACACTTTGAATGCTCAATACAACGCGAGTCAATGACCCAATATATGGATATCTTTGTAAAACAAAACAAATCTTTTCTACACAATTAGATGGCAAGGTCAAAGTTGCGCTATTCTGCCAGCGCAATCTTAAGGATCAGTTTGTGGTTCATAGTCTTTAAATGGTGTACTTATTAGTTGCCACTTAGCAAGTAATATTCTACACATGATACTACTGAAAATGTCCCATATTTTATTTTATTAAAAAAAATATGTCATTCAGCAAAACGGTCACGTGACTTTCTTAATGTCTTTTTTTTTGAACTTTTTGATCATTCTTATGTAATGACTGCGTATCGCTTATTTTTGACGCTAGCAAGTCCCCACCCGCACAAACTATAAATATTTCTCATCATCTCAATCTCCTCTCCACTTCACCTTCAACTTTCACATTCAATTTTTGATGTCATATGGTTTCACCATAAATCTTCACCCATCATCAGTTTGGTTTCTTACTTCGATTAAATTAATTAACTATCACTTTTATTGACAGTACACCACACATTTATATTGGTCGAACCTGTATCGACGACCTCAAGTCGAATATTTCTACGCATAAAACATAAGCTCCACTGGCTACGTTTATGAGACATAAATTAAGACCTATCATTGACATGTGAAGAGAAGAAAGTCAAGGCTACAAAGACAGCCCACAGACGCTACAGAAAAACGTTGCAATTAAAGAAAAGTTAAAATCTATCAAGAAACATAAAACACAACGCGTATTCTAACATCCTACAAGCGGTAGCTGTGTACGCCACTGGAATCAATACCTCAGACATACAATACAAGAGACGTTATCGGATGCAAATAAAACTATATATGAATGAAAAATGTTCTTCGAAACAGAATATTACCGTCAGGGTTATCATCAAAAAGAAACAATCTTCACGATCTTCTACCATTAACTTTACGTGTGCCACAAATGTCTTAAAGAAGGCTGCGTCACTACACTCCTACTGGAGCATACGATGCACAAGCCCATCCACTATTCCTACATCGTCGTGAACTTCACAGACTTTTCATGATCTGAACATGTCTTGAATCCCACTCCACCAGTCCAAGGTCCTTATACCACATAGCATGTTGTATACTCGACCCTACCGGTTTCATCCTCCATCAACATCGAGGATCTTAATTTATGCCCTTCTCACATCAATCAATCCTACAGATTACCTTTCTGTTTCATCTCGACAGACATTATAGGTCTACATTTTCCACAGAAGACCTTGACCCATCCTTTCCAACGACCGCTTATAATACCTGTTTGGAAAGGACATAGGTCTTCAATATCATGCAACATGACCTGTTGCGCAATCCACTTGACATCTCATTCAGTAGAAAGACTAACCGTTCACTGTCCTATAAATCATCTGACATCTGGCAGAACATACTTTTCTGCCGTTAGATTGAAAAACATTTCAATTTCCACATGAGGTTGGCCCAAACAATTATACGCCTCTTTCAGGGTACAGGTAGAAGTTAGCAACTCCACGCATCTCATCTGGCTCTGATAAAGGCAAAATCATCATTTCCAATTCATGTGAATCAAGTAAACCGTAATTTGGAATGATATCATCGTTCTTCATCACGTAAACTGGTTATAATTCATCCTTAGCATGATGAATTGCTTCATGCCTTTAATTGAGAATAACAAACTGCTCCCACAAAGAAAGTGAAACATGTACTGAAGCCATGCTCTACGATCTACATCTATAAGTTATAGATCAACTAACTCACTTCTCATCTACACGTTCTCGAATGGGTTCATGAGGTTAACCTTTGCCATTCTCCATCTTGAATATAAACTAACTCTTCCTCAGGTGTGACTCAAAATATTTACACGCCCTCGCAAGTACCAGATTGAAGGCACATACTCCACACTTCTAATCTGGCTGTACAAAAGGCAAAATCTTCCCTTTCACTGCATGTTGACAAAGCCGACTAACGCAGCTTAACATATTGACCATTCTCCTTCCTCTTTATGTGAACCATACAAATAACCGTAACTCATTACCCTCATCATGTCCCCTTAAGCGTGAAGCAAGGTTTTCGTAATATCTAAAACCTAACTACCTGCCTCCGCTTCATGTGACAAAGACCTGTAATGCTCCCCAGACTAACTCCAACTAACTACATCCAACTCAATATAAAAGCCACCCCTTCCGAAGCAACGCGAGGAACCCTGCCCCGGAGCGAAGCGCAGGGCCGCAGGGCCAGGACCTATCTATATAATATTACAGCATTTGTGGATCCGATTTTTAAAAAGGTTGCAAAGATGATTGGTCAGAGGGCGGCGAGGTGAGCGGTGGTTGGTCGGGAGGGCCAAGGGTGATGTCATTTCGTCTGACCGCCCAAAATCGGCAGTAATGATTGGCTCGCAGAGTGTCGGATGTCTGACTCAGCCCAGAGGGCTAAATGTGGATCCGAAGATAAAAGGGTGCCGCGCTGATTGGGCGGTGGGGGAGAGGTCCGCGCGCTAGATAGAATGAAGCGGTTCCATTGGCCCACCGAGCGTCGTTCCGGCTGACTAAAGCCCGTCAGACTAAATGTGGATACTATTTGAGAATTCGTGCATGCTCATTCGTCGCCGCTAGCGTCTGGACCACGCTAAGAAAAATTTGCACCATCTCCCACAGTCCGTCGCTTCTTCTTTCCCTTCCACATCCATCATCGTCGTCGTCGGTTGTTCCGCCACCACCATCAGGTACGTCGTCCTATCCGCATTGCTGACCATTTCACAGGAATATAGAACTACACATGGCTTCAGGTGAGTAAATGACTCCTTTTTGATATGCTGACAAACATATAGGTCGTCGTAGCAGCAGTATTCTTCCCCAAATCAGGTACGTCGTCCACTTTTCATCGCTAACAATATATAGGAAGCTGTAGGTAAGTGACAACGACCCCATTCTTGAGTTCTGACAATTAAACAGGTCGATGCGTCTGAATTCCATCGCTTTTGAATCAGGTACGTCGTCTACAACACTCATTGCTGACAATTTCACAGGAAATGGTATTACACATGGCTTCAGGTGAGTAAATGGCTCCATTTATAATATTGACACAAATCCATAGGTCGTTGTTGCAGCATTAATAATTCCGAAATCAGGTACGTCGTCCATTTTGCATCGCTGACAATCTACAGAAAGCCCCAGATGAGTGACACCCACCCTAATCGTGAACTCTGACAATTAAACATGTCCCTGCGACATCATTTCATCGTTTTTAGATAAGGTACGTCTTCAAATCAAGCTGATAATTCTTCATAGGCTCCGAAATCATCAGCGAAAGCTTCAAATGTAAGAAACAAACTCACATTAATTGCTTCACTAACAATCCCAGGCCTTAAATGCCCCTCAAACTGCGATTACTTTCAGGTATGTCTCTGAATAGCTTCTAGAAGTCATATTAACCGTTTCAGTCGCGAATCCGTTAAATATTTGACACTATCATCTTCGCCATCAAATATCATATACGCCGTCGAGAACATTATTACAATTGCTCAGGTATTAATCAAAATACCGAACAGACTTTAAATAATAAGGTTTAGAATCGAATTGATTGCTGCTTTGAATATTAGAAACTACCACACAGAAACAAACTACTGACTTTCACAATCTAACGATCATTAACAGATTCGAATACAATTGGTATGTTCAAGTGGAGATCCAAAACAATCACTAGCGAGCTTCATAAAGATATTATTCGCAACGCTGACGAGTCCAAATAGAACCCGAATATAGAATCGACCCCAGTTGCAACACATAGATGAAAAGAGATATCAACTGGTTACAGCTTAGACTTATCTAAAGAGCGACATAAAACCAAAATGCTTGATAGGTATAGAGAACCTGAAATCATCGCGAACCAACCTGTTTTTAAAACCATTGCTAACATCTACGGAGGACACATTCACCTCTAAAGAACCACATACTACTGAGATAATTTTAAAAGATCTATTTAACCGTTATCAGAAGATCTCCTCAGAGACACCGGTGGCATTTCCACCCAAGAGAAAACTTCTCATCTTGGGAATCCTAACAAATATTATGGTCAAAGTGATTGAAAAGACATCATCCACCGGCTTCATTTGAGAACTATCAGCTAGACATTTTACTGACAAGTTATGATTAGGAAACCAGCACACCTAACGGACTCGACAGGTTACCATTGGCGCCATAACTATTCCTAGATCCACCTCCTGAAGGAAACACTTTCCAACTTCACCAACTTTCGGACTTTGGAAGGACATTGTAGTGATATCTCGCAATGACATTTAAATTTGCCATTCTGACGAAAAAGCGAAGTAGACATTCCATAACGTAAAACCAATTTTCTGAAGTAATTTTGAAACTAGCAATTAGATGTGACATATTTGTAAATTGATTGTAGCTAAAAATAATATCGTGATTGTAGTCGCAAAAACGACAAATTGTCAGCCGAAGTTATTGAAAAGAGGTAATTTCATAATGTAATAATAGAAATAAACACAATGTTTTAGCTATTAATGAATAAAATAAAAATAATTCTGCAAATATTAAAAATGAATAATTTTCATACCCATGTTATATACACATTTATGCTAGCATAATACTAATGTAAATGATTGTGCAGACATAAATTATATGAATTAAATATATTTGTGCTGTTGTAACCATGGCAACATACGTCTTTGTTTAAATTTGTCTCCATAGCAACATATATATTCGGTTAGATAGATTACCATTGCAACATATTTTATTCGGTAAATTTGTTAACATGGGTACCCCAGACAAATTATGATATTTTATATAAATTCTATAACGAATAATGCCGACATAATTTATTTCACGCATTATTAAAACCATGGATACCCCTGAGTCTTTAATCTTTTATAACAATTGAGTTCCAGGGGTATCCATGATTGAATTTTTAGAGTATAATAATTTTCATGAAGGGATATCCCAGACAGAAAGTTGTATTCAAATAATTCAGAAATTGGGAGAACGTTCATAAAATCGAACTTTTTGCCTCAGTTTATCCATTTGCTACCCTAAATATTAATATTTATGACACTACACGTGTAGGGATAGGCCTAGCGTGCCCATATTTGAATACAGAATCAGAGTAGGGGTATCCCTACTTCGACACTTAATATGCAGAGAAGCCATCATGGATATCCCTGACGATAACTTTTTTCAAAAACAAATACTTCGAGGGATATCCCAGTGTGAAAGGAGTTTTATCCAAAACAGTGATAGGGATATCCTTGAAAACATCACTTAATATGCAAAAAATACTGTTTTTGATAACCTTGACGCTGTCAAATTCCAATCATAAATGTTGCATGGGCATCCATGGTGGGACTTTTGTCAGGGTATTAATTCTTGAGGGACAACCCTCGGTAGAACATGTCGAATATATCAAGGTATACTAGAGGAACCCTGACGTGTAAAAGCTTCATTTTCAAGTTCCAGCATGGCTATCCCAGATAATCTGTGGTTTCTAATCAGATATTTTAACATATGTGTCCCTTGCGCGAATTAAATCTTATGCATCGACGCAAGCATGGGTATGACACTAAAAATTAATAATTGTATAAAAATTATCTACTTCTTCCCTATCCGTTTCCGAATCGCAGACCGAACACTAATACTCAGTTAAACGCGAAAACCTAATACGCGTTACTGCTGCATTTTGGAATGCAAACGCCCATCGAACATTTGATATACACAGTTGCTCCTAACAAGGTTAAAGGAGAGTTTTTTCGCGAGGTGTTATTGTTATCATGAGTGCCAAGTGTAGGATTCATCTATAGATGTCTATAGATGTAATTTATTGAAGAATTGTCAATGCGATATTTCGACCATTAGACTAAAAGGTGATAAGGTTGAATATGCATAACTAGGGGGTTTGAGTGATTTGTGGATAACTGGTATAAAGGTTTCAAAGATGATTGGTCGAAGGGCGAGGGTTTGAGCGGTGGTTGGTCGGGGGGGGGGGTGTGAGAGGGGACATCATTTCATCTGACCTTCCGAAAACGGCAGATCACAGACGGAAATGGGGCGCGCTGGTTGGTGGATGTAGTTGAAAAGTTTCACGTGCGCCTGACTAAGGCATTTGGGCTAAATGTGGATCCGATGTTAAATGGTAGCACGCTGATTGGTCGCCAATAGCGGGAATGCGACAGTACGCTATATGTAAATTTTCCACATTGCCAAACCACCAACATCCACTTCCAACTATCGATTTTTAAACATATTGCCTTGAATGTAAGAATTAGACTGTCATTATATAAAATTAATTGACAATCGGTATGTCTTCAAATTGCGCAACCAAGTTGTCATTAACGTGTTTTGAAGGATTATCTAGGGGCATATTTTCTGGAATAGCATCTATTCCGTCGAATATTGCTAAATAAGTATAAGAATTTGTTCGTTGTGAGAAAGAACTTATCGAGCTTCAAGTATGTTCGCAAACTTTCCTCGAGAACTGTTACTGACATACTTTCAGAACATACATAAGACGTGTTCTCTAAGAATGGATTCCATTGATTCATATTGCTCCGTGTGCAGGAGGATGCGACCTGTCGCGGATTTTTCAATAAATCATTTTGGGCGCTATTACAGAAAATGTAATCAGCATCGGGTACGTCTACGATTCGTGATTTGAACTTTTATTAACGTGTATAATGGGAATAGACCCAGGCTCGGCAGACACGCAATGCAGAAGTTGCCAGTCTTACGGGCGATACACGACCTGCTAGGCGTCCGCGGCGAACTAGGGCTCAAATGGAAGCTGCCCGGGCTGCTGCTGCAGCTGCCAATCCACCTCCCGTCGTCGCATTCCCACAAGCTCCTGCTGCCATTCAACCTCTCCGGCCTTCCATTCTGCCTCCACTTTCTCCGTCTGTCATCGGACCTCCATCACCTCCAGCCGAAAATGAAACTCTCCTACCACTGATTCAGCCCTCTCCGTCTCCGGAACCTGCGCCTCTCGCACCGGTGGTCCGAGTTCCCGCCGCATTCAAATCCGTCTTCCGAGCCATGGATTCTCTCGATGTTGGTCGGATGGAAATCGTTTGCCGGAACTGCCAGGCTCTCCACTTTGCCCAGGAGAGAGTCGCAGGTGGCGAATTCGAGCTATGTTGCAAGAAGGGGGATGTAGCGCTACCTCTTTTGCAAAATCCACCACGGGTGTTGGTTGACCTTTTCACTGAACAGAATCCACGTGCGGCCAGCTTCCGTAAGAAAGTTCGAAGTTACAACTCTGCACTGGCCTTCACTTCCGTCAACACCGGGAAAGATGATCGAGTGGACTTGCGCCGTGGGCTGACCACATACACGGCTCATGGAGAGCTGTACCATTTGCAGGGTCCATTGGTTCCCGGTTCGCAGGAAACTCCGGCATTTGCTCAGTTGTTCTTTTATGATCCTGAATACGCGGCAGACTTACGACGAGAGCGGGATCCACAACTCGACTCGGCCATACTTCGAGATCTTCACTCGATGATGATGGACGTAAACCCGCTTATTCGGATCTACAGAACAGCACGCGAGCGCTTGCAGGCACAAGATGGGAACTTCCGGATGGTCATTAGTCCACAAATGACCTTGGTCATTCAGACCGGAGCTGATCGTCGCCGTGAAAACCTCCCGCTCACTGGTGAGGTTGCTGCTATTATTCCGGACGAATACGACAAAGCCAGTTGTCGTGACGTGATTCTTGCAGTTCGCGAGCCGGGCCGGGATGGACGTCAGCTACATCGAGTCCCAGTAACGAATCCTGCTTACATGCCGTTGCACTATGTCCTTCTGTTTCCGTACGGGGAACCGGGATGGCATTGGAAACTGTCACTGTTGAACGTACATCGCAACCGTCAGCAGTTACGACTTGGACAGCAGTCGTTCTACCGCTTCCGTCTCCACCAAAGGGTTGGTGAGGTCTCGCTTCTTTTTCTGGCAGGTCGACTTTTCCAGCAGTATATCGTCGACTGTTATGTCGCCTGTGAGACTACCCGGCTTGACTGGGTTCGGCAAAATCAGACGAGTATCCGTGCGGCAGTTTACAACGGTCTTTCGGACGCTTTGATCCGCGAAGATCAATCTGATGTGAATGGACGTGATGTTGGTCGACGTTGTGTTCTCCCTTCTTCCTTTGTCGGTGGCGATCGGTTCATGCAGCAATTGTTCCAAGATTCGATGGCAATTGTGCGCTTTTTCGGACGGCCTACCCTCTTCATCACGTTTACGGCCAACCCCAACTGGTCGGAAATCAAATCAGAATTGAAAGAGGGCCAACAATCCGCCGATCGTCCGGACATCATTGCGCGTGTCTTTAACCTGAAAGTTAAACAACTTTTGAAAGACGTTCGCAATGGTGTTTTTGGTGTGTATCAGGGCCATGTGTACACGATCGAGTACCAAAAGCGCGGCTTGCCTCATCTGCATCTCTTGCTGTTTTTAAAGGATGCGAGGAGTTATCTCACTGCCGATAAGGTCAACGAGATCGTTTGTGCCGAAGTTCCAGATGAGGCTATGGATCCATCCGGCAAGCTACGGGAGTTGGTACTAACTCACATGCTACATGGGCCCTGTGGGAATGAATTTCCTAACTGCCCGTGCATGTCCCGGAAAACTCCAAGTAGCCCGATGGTGTGTCAAAAGCGCTTCCCGAAGGATTTCACACCCGATACGACTATAACCGAAGATGGATACCCCATATACATGCGTCGGAACACAGGTACGTTGTTTTTTTTAAACGCACATTGAATTCAGGCTAATAACTCATCAAGGGACCTATACTGTGCAGAGGAATGGCCGCCCCGTGACCATGGACAACCGTTGGGTGGTACCGTACAATCCGTATTTGCTCAACAAGTACCAATCGCACATCAATGTCGAAGTTTGCGGATCAGTCCACGCCGTAAAGTACATCCACAAGTACGTTTACAAAGGCACTGATCGCACAACCCTAGCGATTACAAATACGGATGACGAAGTAACGCGGTACCTCCAAGCCCGGTACGTGAGTCCTCCAGAGGCAATCTGGCGACTTTTTGAGTTTACAACTCACCAAGAGTTCCCGCCCGTCCAGCATCTCCAGGTGCATCTTCAGGGGCAACAAACGGTCTACTTCCCCGAAAACCTAACCGCTGATCAACTGGCCGAAAAGATGGAATCCTCCCGCACCACGCTGATGGGATATTTTAAATTCAATGTCGACCATCCAACAGCTGGAGACTGGCTCTATTCTGAGATGCCGGCACACTGTGTATGGAACAAGAGTTTGAGAGAATGGACCTTCCGGAAGCGCGGGGATAACCGAATCGGACGAATGTACCACTGTAGTCCGGTTGCGGGCGAGAGGTTCTACCTACGGCTTCTGCTCACGGTCGTTCGAAAGGTCAAGTCTTTCGCGGAACTCTACGACTTTGAGGGTGTTACCTACGAGTCGTACCATGCGGCTTGCATTGCGCGTGGCTTAGCTCAGAACGATCAGGAGTGGTTCGGGTGTTTCGACGAGGCTGTTGTATTCGCGACTGGCAATGGACTTCGGACACTCTTCTTGACTGGACTCCGTCAACGGGAAATTGCAGATCCGTTGGCTATCTGGGAGAGATATAAGCACCACCTCTGTGACGACCTCGCCCACAAGCTCCGTGGAGTTTCAGGGTATCCGCTGGACTTGGTAGACCCGCATTATGATTACGGTCTTTTTCTGATTGCGGCGGGGCTCGCCGATCAACAGCAGTCTCTGGCAGACCATGGGTTGTCGTTGAACGTTTGGGATTGGAGCCGGAGTCATGTCGAGTGGTCTGCCACAGTGCAGAGGGAAGATATGTGTGCTCGCGCGGAGGCAATGCGTGGTCAATTGAATGACGACCAGCAAGCTGCATTCCTGGAGATCACCTCAGCGATCAACACGGAACCACAAACGGCACATTTCTACCTGCAAGGTCAGGGGGGAACCGGGAAGACGTTTGTGTACCAGACCATCTGCTGTCACTATCGTGGCCTTGGGAAGACGGTGCTCTGTGTGGCGTCGACAGGAATTGCGGCCCTGCTCCTACCGGATGGGCGGACCTCTCACTCTCAGTTTAAGATACCGATCAGATTGAACGAGGGGTCTGTAAGCGGCATTGAAAAGCAGAGCATGCTGGCTGCGCAACTCCGGAAGGTTGATTTGATCATCTGGGATGAGGTGCCAATGCAGCACAAGTACTGCTTCGAGGTAGTACATCGGCTGTTGGTAGATTTGCGGGGTTCTTCTGAAGATGTTTTGTTTGGGGGGGTCCCTGTCATTCTCGGTGGGGACTTTGCACAGATACTTCCTGTGGTGACGGGTGGGGATAGCACTGCCATCGTTTCGGCGTGCTTGCAGAAGTCGTTTGTTTGGGGACGGTTGAAGCGGCTCTCACTCAGGATCAATATGAGAGTCCGGGAGGGGGTTCATGGCGCGGAATTTGTGGATTGGGTTGGGAACATCCCGTACTCCGAATCTCAACGTCACGAAGTTGAGATTCCGAGGTACGTTCATCAGCCAACTGATGTTTCCAACCTTATCGATCGTATCTATCCGCAGGAGCTGATGATGCGAGCTGGGACGGATCCGACTGTGTTTTGTGGTCGATGTTTACTGTCGACTCTAAACACGACAGTAACGGAATTGAACGGGATGATTCTGGGAAGACTACCAGGACAAATACGGGTGTACCAGTCAACCGACACCCACGTCACGGACGCCGACGCCGCCGAAACGGGTCTCGACGAGTTTCCTGCGGAAGTTCTGCGGAACATCGACCTCCCTTCGCTACCGCCGTCGCAGTTGTCTCTAAAGATTGGCGCCCCTATTATGGTCCTTCGGAACCTTGCACCAGCTGAAGGGCTGTGCAATGGAACCCGCCTGGTGGTGACAAATCTCAAGAGGCACTGCATCGAGGCACGAATTCTTGGTGGCGATAGGGATGGTCAAAAATGCGTACTGCCACGTATTGAGTTAATTTCCGACGACCATAGTTTGGGAATAAAACTAAAGCGGAAGCAATTCCCGGTCCGGTTGTGCTTTGCGATGACCATCAACAAGTCACAAGGTCAATCGTTCCACACCGTAGGGCTGGATTTGCGGACGCCGGTTTTTACCCACGGTCAACTCTACGTTGGTGTTTCCCGAACTTCCCGCGTCGAAGGCCTGAGTGTTCTCTTACCTGTCGAGAACAGAGGTCGAACTCAGAACGTCGTGTACGATCAAGTCTTGACGGAAATCCGGTAGCATAAGATATGTTCAATCCGTTACCAGTGAGTTTGCCAATTCTAAAAAGTTGTATTTGAAGAACTATTACTAACTTGGTTTAATAGGTCTTCCCAGATTCGTCCCATCCGTCGAGTGCCATCCCGTAGTCCCCCGCCCAGATTGATTTAGGTTATAAGACAAATTACAACCGAGATCAGGTATGTCCGTAAACTGTACTTTGCGAATTTAACTAACGTTGTATAAGCCGCATATTCAGACCCCCGTCCCCCGAAGAGAATCCGCCCTGAAGAATAATCCTCTAAATGTATGGTTTACATTCCTTTTAGGCTCAATATGTAATCTACATGTGGTATGTCGATAAATCATGATTTGATAACTGGTACTAACGAGTTTTAGAGGTAGTCTTCCGGTCCCGCACCACAGCATACACCCAATGGAGCAGTTGTCCTCTCGCCGCGTCAGTCCGTAGGTGTCTCCCGGTCGTCGCATTAGCAGTTGGAGTGGTTAGATTTCCGTAGTTATTAGAGGTTAAGTCCGAGCTTAAATAGATGCAGCCTCTTAAATTTCAGTTGGCGTTATGGTCTTTAATTTAAATTACATTGAACTCGCGATCACCCGTATTCTGCAATTTGATTCCGTGATTCTATGACGTTGAGAAAATTTCTCAAGTGAAGTCAATACGAAAACCCGATTATAGAATGAAATATGTGTAAGACTTCTACAGAGTGATGACGTACTTTTAAAACGCCACCTGGTAGGGTAGGAACCGCACCGTACTCATCATTTTAATATACAGGAGAACCCATCATGGCTCATAGTGGGTTCCGGTATAAATGTTGAAAAGATTCATGGTAACTTGGGTTCTTACATTTGCAACCCTTTCCTTTACAGATAATTTCGCGTGCAGAAGTAATTATTGCAAATATAAGCTGTAAAATTTCTATGTATCTCTTCGGTAATTCTACTGGGACCCACTATTAGCTAAGAGGACTTCTTCTGTTTACAGGTATACAAAGCTAAGATTCGATAATTAATTTTCATGATGCAATATTGCTCTATTACGCCTGCCATTCTGAACATGTATTTTGTGGTTTTTGTAGCTACAAGGGCCACACTTTGAATGCTCAATACAACGAGATTCAATGACTCAATATATTGATATCTTTGAAAAACAAAGTAAATCTTTTCTATACAATTAGATGGCAAGGTCAAAGTTGCGCTATTCTGCCAGCGCAATCGTAAGGATCAGTTTATGGTTCATAGTCTTTAAATTGCGATGTATTGAATTGTTGTCACTTAGTGAGACATATTCCTCACATATTACTGCTGAAACTGTAACATTTTTATTTTATAAAAAAAAAATATGTTATTCAGCAAACGGTCAAGCGACTTTCTTCATGTTTTTTTTTTGAACTTTTTGATAATTCTTATGTAATGATTGCGAATCGCTTATTTTTCGACGCTAGCAAGTCTCCAGTCGCACAAATTATAAATATTTCCCGTCATCCAGCCATTCTCCGCCGTCCATCACAAACGTTTCACATCCAATTTCATTTCAAATAGTTTCACCATAAATTTTCAACCATCGACAGGTAAGTTTGAACTCCGATTAAAATACTTATCTAACAAGTTTATTGATAGTACACCACACACCCTTTATATTGATCTAACCTGTATCGACGACCTCAAGACGACAGTCTTCCGCCTACGCATAAAACATATGCTCCACTGGCTACGTGTATGAGACAAATTAAGATCTATCATTGACATGTAAAGAGAATAAAGTCAAGGCTACAAAGACAGCCCACAAACGCTGCAAAAAAAAACTGGCTTCTACAGAAAAGAGATAATCTATCAAAAAAAATGTAACACAACGAGTGTTCTATCATCCTAGAAGCAGTAGCCGTGTACCCAACTGGAATCAATACCTCAGACATACAATACAAGAGACGTTATTGGACGCAAATAAAATTATATATGAATGAAAAATGTTCTTCGAAACAGAATAGTATCGTCAGGGTTATCTTCAAAAAGAAACAATCTTCACGATCTTCTACCATTAACTTTACGTGTGCCACAAATGTCTTAAAGAAGGCTGCGTCACTACACTCCTACTGGAGCATACGATGCACAACCCCATCCAATATTCCTATATCGTCGTGAACCTCACAGTCTTTTCATGATCTGAACATGTCTGGAATCCCACTCCACCAGTACAAGACCTTATACTAAACATGCATTTGTTTACTCGATCCTTCCTGCCATCTCCATTAACATCGAGGATTTAAATTATTACCACCTTAAATCATTTAATCATACTAACTACCGCTCTGTTTCATCTCGACAGACACTAATGGTCTACATTTTACACAGAAGATCTTGACATATCCATCCAATGCCCGCTTATATTACCTATTTGGAAAGGACATAGGCCTTCAACATAATGCAACATGGCCTGTTGCGCAATCCACTTGACATATCATGTTCAGGAGAAAGACTAACCATTCTCTGTCCAATAAATCATCTGGAATCTGGCAGATCATACTTATCTGCCGTTATATTGCAAAACATTCCAACTTCCACATGAGGTTGGCCCAAACAATTATACGCCTCTTTCAAGGTATAGATAGAAGTTAGCAACTCTACGCTTCTCATCTGGCTCTGACAAAGGCAAAATCATCATTTCCAATTCATGTGAATCAATTAAACCGTAATCTGGAATGATTGTCTTCGTTCTGCTTCACGTAAACTGATTAAAATTCATCAATAACGTGATGAATTGCTTCATGCCTTTAATTGAGAATAACTAACTGCTCTCACAAAGAAAGTGAAACATGTACTGAAGCCATGCTCTTCGACCGACATCTATAAGTTATAGATCAACTAACTCACTTCTCATCTACACGTTCTCGAATGGGTTCATGAGGTTAACCTTTGCCATTCTCCATCTTGAATATAAACTAACTCTTGCTCAGGTGTGACTAAAAATATTTACACGCCTTCGCAAGTACCAGATTGAAGGCACATACTCCACACTTCTAATCTGGCTGTACAAAAGGCAAAATCTTCCCTTTCACTGCATGTTGATAAAGCCGACTAACGCAGCTTAACATATTGACCATTCTCCTTCCTCTTTATGTGAACCATACAAATAACCGTAACTCATTACACTCATCATGTCCCCTTAAGCGTGAAGCAAGGTTTTCGTAATATCTAAAACCTAACTACCTGCCTCCGCTTCATGTGACAAAGACCTGTAAACCTCAACAGACCAACTCGAACTAACTGCATCACAAGTCAGCGAATCAGCCACCCACTTCCGAAGCAACGCGAGGAACCCTGCCCCGGAGCGAAGCGCAGGGCCGCAGGGCCAGGACCTAGTCTATAATGTATTGGAGCATTTGTGGATACGATTTCAGTTTTGCGTTGGCCCTGATTGGCTGGGGGAGGGGGGGAGGCCGGTGGTTGGTCGGAAGGGCAAAAGGCGACGTCATTTCGTCTGACCGCCCGAAAACGGCAGAAATGGTTGGCTCGCAGAGCGTCGGATGGCTGACTCAGCCCAGAGGGCTAAATGTGGATACCGCGAGAAAATGCGCGCGCGCTAGATAGAATGAAGCGGTTCCATTGGCTCACGGAGAGTCGTTCCGGCTGACTAAAGCCCATCAGACTAAATGCGGATACCGTGTGAGAATTCGCAAATGCTCATTCGTCGCCGCTAGCGTCTGGACCACGCTAAGAAAATTTTTCATCACCTCCCACAATCCGCTTCTTCCTTCTCTTTTACATCCATCATCGTCGTCGTCGAATTTCCGCCACCACCATCAGGTACGTCGTCCTATCCGCATCGCTGACCATTTCACAGGGATATAGAACTACACATGGCTTCAGGTGAGTAAATGACTCCTTTTTGATACGCTGACAAACATATAGGTCGTCGTCGCAGCAGTATTCTTCCCCAAATCAGGTACGTCGACCACATTTCATCGCTGACAATCTACAGGAAACCGCAGGAAGCGTCAGGTATGTAAATGGCTCCATTCTCAATCACTGACAAATTCACAGGTCGTCGTCGAAGCAGTATTCATCTTGAAACCAGGTATGTCGCCCATTTTTCATCACTGACATTCTACAGGTAGTTTCAGGTAAGTAACAGCAGCGCCATTCTTGAATTCTGACAACTTTACAGGTCGCTGCGACAAAATTCCGTCGCTTTTGTATCAGGTACGTCGTCTACAACGCTGATTGCTGACAATTTCGCAGGAAATTGTATTACACATGGCTTCAGGTGAGTAAATGGCTCCATTAATATTACTGACAAATTCACAGGTCGTTGTCGCAACAGTAATAATTCGAAATCAGGTACGTCGTCCATTTTTCATCGCTGACAATCTACAGAAAGCCTCAGATGAGTGACCCCACTCTAATCGTGAACTCTGACAATTAAACAGGTCGCCGCGACATCATTTCATCGTTACTAGATCAGGTACGTCTTCAAATCAAGCTGATAATTCTTCACAGGCTCCTAGATCGAAATCATTAGCTAAAGCCACAAATGTAAGAAACATCCTCACACAAAGTGCTTCATTGACAGTTTTAGGTCGTTCCTGCTCTTCATACTGCGATAACTTTCAGGTACGTCTCCGAATAGCTTCCAGAAGTCATATTAACTGTCTCAGAATTATCACTCACGAATCCGTTCAAATTTGACACCTGCATCTTCGCAATTCAATAAATTACGCCAACAATCAATATACCACATTTGCTCAGGTACGAATCCTAAAATCATGTTATAGTCTACTAACAATCTATAGAATCGAATTCACCGCTGCCTAAAATATCAGACATCATCTTATTCGATCCAATGACATTCATCAGTTGTTAGTTCTTTGAACAGATGGCCATATTACCAGGTACGTTTCAAGTCGAGTTCCAAAACAGCCTTTAACAAGCTTTAGAAGATGTTTATTCGCAATGCCAACGAGTCTCAACAAAGTTTCAAGACGGAAATAACCAAATAATCCGTTAAAAAATAAGCAAAATGACTATTGGCTTTAGACGATGCATTGACTAGAGAACGACAGAAAAACGACATGCTTTATGAGTACAGAGAAAAGATCTAATCTAAACCACCCTGATTTGAAAGCGATTGCTAAGACTTACCTAGGACACATTCGTCACTTTAAAATCACATTCAACTTCGATGGCTTAAGATCACGTTTTAAACCGTAACCAAAAGAGCTCCTCAGAGGCAACAGTTGCATTTCTATCGAAAAGGAAACTTCTAAATCAGGAATTTTGACAAATATCATGGTCAATGTGATTGAGAAGTCATTAAGAAAATCCGAGTCATATCACTGACAGTTTATGAGTAGGAAATTGGCACATATTCTTTAACGGACTCGACTGGATACCATTGGCGCCTCATCCATACCCAGAACCACCTCCAGGAGGACACACCTTCCAACTTCACCAAGTTTCGGACTCTGTAAGGACATTCGTAATGATTTCTCGCAATGACTTTTAAATTTGCCATACTGACGTAAAAGCGAAGCTTTTCATAACGTAGAACCAATTATCTGAAAAATGTGAAACTAACAAGTAAATGTGTTGAAATTAATTGCATTGTGTCTAAATATAAATTGTGATTTGTAATCGTAGTAACGGCACAATTGTAACCAAAGATTATAAATGTTATGTAATTCACAATAAATGAATCGAACGAAACACAATATTTATGCTAATTATCATTAATCAAATATTTTTTATGCAAATATCAAAATGGACAAATTAATACACAATTAATATACACAAATATTCCAGCATTATATTTATGAAAAGGATTGTGCAGACGTATTTATATGAAATGCATAAATTTGTGACGTTGTAACCATGGCAACTTTCGTCTTCGGTTAAATTGGTATCCATGGCAACAGATTTTTTCGGTTAAATTTGTCTCCATGGCAACATATTTTATTCGGTTAATATAATAACATGGGTACCCCAGACACATTATGATATTTTATATAAATTCATTTTCGAATTATGCCAACATTATTTTAATCAACTCATAAATATAACCATGGATACCCTTAATTCTGTAATTTTTTCTAACATTTGAGACCCAGGGGTATCCATGATTGGAATTTAAGAATGTCATATTTGCATGTATGGATATCCCTGATCTAAAGTTGTATACAAATAATTCATAAATTGGGATAACGTTCATAAGTTAAAACTTTTTGCCTGGGTTTATCCATGGGCTACCCTGAAATATTAATATTTAGAACCCTACATGTGTAGGGATACGCCTAGCATGGCCATTTTTGAGCTCCGAATCAGTGTAGGGGTATCCATATTTCGATTCATTCTTATGCAGAGGAGCCATCATGGATATCCCTGACATTGTCTTTTTTTCTATTATGAATACCCCGAGGGATATCCCAGTCTGTTAAAAGATTTATGCAAAACAGTGTTAGGGATATCCTTGAAAGCATTTTTCAATATGCAGAAATACTTATTATATCGCCACCAACGCAGTTACAACCCATTCTAAGTTGTTAGCATGGATAAACCTGACAAGGTTTTTTTCAAGGTATTTTGCTTGAGGGTATCCCTGATCAGACTATGAACTATGCATCATGTTATGATGATGGATCCCTGATAAGTATTTGCCCCATGTACACACCCCAGCATGGCTATCCCAGGCAAGATATGCAGGATATATAACAGATATGACAGCATTCGTACCCTGAATCGAATTTTTACATGCATTAATACAAGCATGGGTATGCCTCTAGGAACTTTCATATAGTATAAAATTATTTTATCTAATTCAATTATCATCTGTATAGACAATCGACCACTGATACAGTCATCCCTCTAATTACTTGAATGTTCGGTCGTAGTGAATTAGTTGATTATCAGAGGCATGACTATACCCTTCTACACCCGAAAAATTAATTCGCATTACTGCTGCAACTCAGAAAGCAATCGTCCATCGTACATTTGAAACTCGAAGTAGTTTTAACGTGGTTGCGGGAATGGTTTGTCGCGACGACCTGTCGTTATCATCAGTGCAGGTGCAGGAGACAACTGTTGGGATAAATTAATGCGAATTCTTCAATGCGGAAGGTCGATTAGTAGAGAAAAAGACGACAAGGATGAAATATGCACCACAAGGATATTTGAGCGATGCTCCGCCCCTTGCGAATAGTAAGCAGGGCTTTTATTAGGAGAATACTATCACAGGAAAACATGGATAAGGATCCACCAACGCGGCATTTTGTCAATAACGATATCACACAACACTGCATAATTAAGCGCGATGCTTTGAGTTCAAGCTGAGCTCCGCCCCATGCTGATAGTAATCAGGGCTTGCATGGTCAGAATTCATTCACAGGGATACTATACTGTGGAGCCATTCACGTAAAATAACTTCTTATATAACAAGTATTATCGCTGAAAAGGACCTGGGAAATCAAGGGTAGTTTACTCCCATGCTACAATAAGCTTGAGGGTTATAGCGGCGATATGAACATGGTTCCTTCATTATTAATCCGTCATCGCAACAGAATGACTTACAAGGATGCATCTTTCTGCATCCATCTACGCGTCCTATAGATTCACACCTGTAGATTTTGGCATACCCATTGCGACGTCATTACGCCACACCAACTAAATTTGGCAGTTTGTGGATCGAGTGTTTTGTAATGGTTTTTAATTCTCACCTTCGACACGTAACATAGACGCATGCCGTGATAATGATTTAAGGTATTGGATAATCGGATACAAAGATATAAGATGTGATAATTGGTTGTCGTATTGCAAACATACTCAATTATGCCCTCCATTCGAAACACGTAGTCTGTGGTTATTGTACTTACGAGGGCCACATTTTGAATGCTCAATACAACGCGAGTCAATGATCCAATATATGGATATCTTTGAAAAACAAATCAAATCTTTACTATACAAATAGATGGCAAGGTCAAAGTTGCGCTATTCTTCCAGTGCAATCATAAGGATCAGTTTGTGGTTCATAGTCATTAAATTGCGATGTATTGAATTGTTGTCACTTAGTGAGACATCTTCCACACATATTACTGCTGAAACTGTAACATTTTTTATTTTTTAAAAATAATATGTTATTCAGCAAACGGTCACGCGACTTTCTTCATATGTTTTTTTTTTGAACTTTTTGATAATTCTTATGTAATGATCGCGTATCGCTTATTTTTCGACGCTAGCAAGTCTCCACTCGCACAAACTATAAATATTTCCCGTCATCCATCCTTTCTCCTCCATCCATTCTAGACTTTTCAAAGACAGTTTCATTTCATATAGTTTCACCATAAATTTTCAACCAACGACAGGTAAGTTTGTACTCCGATAAAAATACTTATCTAACAAGTTTATTGATAGTACACCACACACCCTTTATATTGATCTAACCTGTATCGACGACCTCAAGACGACAGTCTTCTGTCTACGCATAAAACATATGCTCCGCTGGCTACGTGTATGAGACAAATTAAGACCTATCATTGACATGTAAAGAGAAGAAAGTCAAGGCTACAAAGACAGCCCACCGACGCTACAGAAAAACGTTGCAATTAAAGAAAAGTTAAAATCTATCAAGAAACAAAACACAACGCGTATTCTATCATCCTACATGCGGTAGCTGTGTACGCAACTGGAAGCAATACTTCAGATATACAATACAAGAGACGTTATTGGACGCAAATAAAATTAAATACGAACGAAAAATGTTCTTCGAAAACAGAATATTATCATCAGGGTTATCTTCAAAAAGAAACAATCTTCATCCACGATCTTCTACCATTAACTTAACGTGTGCCACCAATGTCACGAAGAAGGCTGTGTCACTACACTCCTACTGTAGCATACGCTGCACAAGCTCAGCTACTATTGCTATATCGCTGTGAACCTCACATACTCTTCACGTTCTGAACATGTCTGGAATCTCACTCCATCAGTGCAAGGTGCTTATACTACATATGCATGTTGTGATCTAGACCCTATCTGTCACCATCCTCCATCAATATCGAGGACCTTAATATATACCCCTCTACATATAATTCTACAGATTACCGCTTTGTTTCATCTTGGCGGACACTTTTGGTCTACATTTTACACAGAAGACTTGATATATCCTTTCCGACGCCCGTTTATAATACCTGCTTGGAAAGGACAGGCCTTCAACATTATGCAACATGACCTGTCGACGCGCCGCCCACTTGAATCTCATGTTCAGGTGAAAGACTAACCATTCCCTGTCCTATAAATCAACTGACATTTGGAAGAACATAACTATCTGCTATTATAATGATAACATTCCAATTTCCAGATGAGGTTGGTCCAAACAATCATACGCCTCTGTTCAAGGTACAGATAGAAGTTAGCAACTCCACGCTTCTCATCTGGCTTTGATAAAGGCAAAATCATCGTTTCCAATTCATGTGAACCAAGTAAACCGTAATCTGGAATAATTATCATCGTTATGAGTGACGTGAACTGATTATAATTCATCCTTAACATGATGAATTGCTTCATGCCTTTATTTAAGAATAACTAACTGCTCCCACGAAGATACTGAAACATATACTGAAGCCACGCTCCTCGATCAACCCTTAAGTGATAAGATCAACTAACTCAATTAACATCTACACGTTCTCGAATGAGTCTAAAGGATTTTCTATGTCATTACTCATGAGGGCAAACCAACTTTAGCTCAGTTGTGACTCAAAATATTTACACGCCTTTCCAAAGTACTAGATATAAGCCACGTACTCCACGCTTCTCATCTGGCTGTACAAAAGGCAAAATCTTCCCTTTCACTGCATGTTAACAAAGCCGACTAACGCTGCTTAACATATCGAGCATTCTCCTTCCTCTTTATGTGAACCATACAAATAACCGTAACTCATTACACTCATCATGTCCCCTTAAACGTGAAGCAAGGTTTTCGTAATATCTAAAACCTAACTACCTGCCTCCGCTTCATGGGACAGAGACCTGTAATGCTCCCCAGACTAACTCCAACTAACTACATCCAACTCAATATAAAAGCCACCCCTTCCGAAGCAACGCGAGGAACCCTGCCCCGGAGCGAAGCGCAGGGCCGCAGGGCCAGGACCTAGTCTATAGTGTATTGGAGCATTTGTGGATACGATTTCAGTTTTGCGTTGGCCCTGATTGGCTGCAAGAAGGGGGGCGGACGGTGGTTGGTCAGAAGGGCAAAAGGCGACGTCATTTCGGCTGACCGCCCGAAAACGGCAGTAATGGTTGGCTCGCAGAGCGTCGGTTGGCTGACTCAGCGCAGAGGGCTAAATGTGGATCCCATGAGAAAGTGCGCGCGCACTAGATAGAATGAAGCGGTTCCATTGGCTTACAGAGCATCGTTCCGGCTGACTAAAGCCCATCAGACTAAATGTGGATACCAAGAGAGAATTCGCAAATGCTCATTCGTCGCCGCTAGCGTCTGGACCACGCTAAGAAAATTTTTCATCACCTCCCACAATCCATTTCTTCTTTCTCTTTTACATCCATCATCGTCGTCGTCGAATTTCCGCCACCACCAGGTACGTCGTCCTATCACCATCGCTGACCATTTCACAGGAATATAGAACTACACATGGCTTCAGGTGAGTAAATGACTCCTTTTTGATACGCTGACAAACATATAGGTCGTCGTCGCAGCAGTATTCTTCCCCAAATCAGGTACGTCGACCACATTTCATCGCTGACAATCTACAGGAAACCGCAGGAAGCGTCAGGTATGTAAATGGCTCCATTCTCAATCACTGACAAATTCACAGGTCGTCGTCGAAGCAGTATTCATCTTGAAACCAGGTATGTCGTACACTTTTCATCGCTGACAATCTACAGGAAACCGCAGGAAGCGTCAGGTATGTAAATGGCTCCATTCTCAATCACTGACAAATTCACAGGTCGTCGTCGAAGCAGTATTCATCTTGAAACCAGGTATGTCGTACACTTTTCATCGCTGACAATCTACAGAAAGCCTGAGATGAGTGACCCCACTCTAATCGTGAACTCTGACAATTAAACATGTCGCCGCGACATCATTTCATCGTTACTAGATCAGGTACGTCTTCAAATCAAGCTGATAATTCTTCACAGGCTCCTAAATCGAAATCATTAGATAAAGCCACAAATGTAAGAAACATCCTCACACAAATTGCTTCATTGACAGTTTTAGGTCGTTCCTGCCCTTCATACTGCGATAACTTTCAGGTACGTCTCCGAATAGCTTTCAGAAGTCATATTAACTGTCTCAGAACTATCACTCACGAAACCAATAAATGTTTGAAACTAGCATCTTCGCAATTCAATAAATTACGGCAACGAACAATATACCGCATTTGCTCAGGTACAAATCCAAAACCCATAGTACACTCAACTAACAAGCTTTAGAATCGAATTCACCGCTGCTAAAAATATCAGACATGATCTTATTCGATCTAATGACATTCATCAGTTGATAGTTCTTTGAACAGAACGCAATATTACCAGTCACGTTTCAAATCGAGTTCTAAAACACTCATTAACGAGCTTTAGACAAAGTTTATTCGCGATGCCAACGATTCTCATCAAAGCTTAATGCAGAACAAACCCAATTACCCATTAAAATAAGTAAAACGATAATTGGAAACAGCCGATGCATCAACTAAAGAGCGATAGAAGACCGATAAGTTTGAGAAGTATAGAGAATCTGAAGATCAAATTCAACCCATCCTATTAAGAAAACGACTGCTAATTCATACTTAGGACACATTCGTCACTTAAAAATTACATTCAAGTTCGAAAGCTTCAGATATTGTATTTAAACCGCTATCAAAAGATCTCCACAGAGACACCAGTCGCATCCTTCCAGAGGAACTTCTTATTCCAGGTATCTGACAAATATCATGGTCGAAATTATCGAAAGGACATTTAAAACATGCTTCATTTGAAAAACTTCATCCGAGACGTATCACTGACAGTTTATGAGTAGGAAATTGGCACATATTCCTTAACGGACTCGACTGGATACCATTGGCGCCTCAACTATACTCAGAACCACCTCCAGGAGGACACACATCCAACACCAATTTCGGACCATACAAGGACAATCGTAATGATTTCTCGCAATGACTTTTAAATTTGCCATACTGACGTAAAAGCGAAGCTTTTCATAACGTTAAACATATTATCTGATAATTGTGAAACTAACAAGTAAATGTGTAGTGAGTAATTGCATTGTGGCTTAAAATAAAATCGTGATTTGTAATCGTAGAAATGGCACAATTGCAAGATAAAATCACAAAAATTATGTAATTCACAATAAATGAATCGAACGAAACACAATATTTATGCTAATTATCATTAATCAAATATTTTTTATGCGAATATCAAAATGAACAAATTAATACACAATTAATATACACAAATATTCCAGCATTATATTTATGAAAAGGATTGTGCAGACGTATTTATATGAAATGCATAGATTTGTGCTGTTGTAACCATGGCAACTTTCGTCTTCGGTTAAATTGGTATCCATGGCAACAGATTTTTTCGGTTAAATTTGTCTCCATGGCAACATATTTTATTCGGTTAATATAATAACATGGGTACCCCAGACACATTATGATATTTTATATAAATTCATTTTCGAATTATGCCAACATTATTTTAATCAACTCATAAATATAACCATGGATACCCTTGATTCTGTAATTTTTTCTAACATTTGGGACCCAGGGGTATCCATGATTGAAATTTAAGAATATCATATTTGCATGTATGGATATCCCTGATCTAAAGTTGTATACAAATAATTCATAAATTGGGATAACGTTCATAAGTTAAAACTTTTTGCCTGGGTTTATCCATGGGCTACCCTGAAATATTAATATTTAGAACCCTACATGTGTAGGGATACGCCTAGCATGGCCATTTTTGAGCTCCGAATCAGTGTAGGGGTATCCCTATTTCGATTCATTCTTATGCAGAGGAGCCATCATGGATATCCCTGACATTGTCTTTTTTTCTATTATGAATACCCCGAGGGATATCCCAGTCTGTTAGGTGATTTATTCAAAACAATGTTAGGGATATCCTTGAAAATTCAACTTTATATGTTGAAATGCTAATTATATCACCCCTGACGTAAGTACAACCCATTCTCAGTTGTTTGCATGGATATACCTGATAAATTATTTTTCAAGGTATTATGCCCGAGGGTATCCTTGATGGGATTATGAATTATGCATCCTGTTATATTGATGGATCCCTGACAACCAATTGCCCCATGTATACACGCCAGCATGGCAATCCCAGATATATTATTGAGCTTTTATAACAGATATGACAGCATTTCGTACCTGAATCGAATTTTACTTTATGCATTTTTACAAGCATGGGTATGCCATTAGGAACTTTTAAATAGTATAAAATTATTTTATCTCATTTAATTAACATCCGTAAAACCAACGACGACTAAAACAGTTATACCTCTAACTACTTAAATGATCGATCGCAGTGAATTAATTAATCTATCAGAGGCTTGACTGTACCCTTCTACGCCCGAAAAAGTGATTCGCAATATTGTTTCAACTCAGATTGCAATCGCCCATCGTACATTTGAAATTCACAGTTGTTTCAACATGGTTGCAGGATAGGTTTGTCGCGGGTGCTGTCGTTATCATGAGTGTCAAGTGTAGGTTACAACTCTAGAGATAATTTTATGTGAATTTGTCAATGCGGAAGTCGACCAGCAGAGTATAAGGCGAAGAGGATGAAATATGCGCAGCAAGGGATTTCGAGCGATGTTCCGCTCCTTGCGAATAGTAAGCAGGGCTTTTATCAGCAGAATACTATCACAGGAATACATGGTTAAGGATCCACCAACGCTGCAGTTCGTCAATAACGATATCACACGACGCTGCATAATTAAGCGCGATGCATCATGTTCAGTCTGAGTTCCGCCCCTTGCTGATAGTAAGCAGGGCTTGCATGGTCGGAATTCATTCACAGGGATATCATGCTGTGGAGCCATTCACGTAAATCAACTTATTATATAACATGCATTGTCGCTGAAGAGGACCTGGATAATCAAGGGTAGCTTACTCCCATGCTACAATAAGCTTGAGGGTTATAGCGGCGATATGAACATGGATCCTTCATTGTAATTTCGTCATCTCAACCGATTGACATACAAGGATGCATCTTTCTGGATCCATCTACGCGTCCTATAGATTCACACCTGTAGATTTTGGAATACTCATTGCGACGTCATTATGCCACACCTACTAAAATTGTCAGTTTGTGGATCGAGTGTTTTAAGAATGGTTTTCAATTCTCACCTTCGACACGTAACATGAACGCATGCCGTGATAATGATTTAAGTATTGGATAATCGGATACAAAGATATAAGATGCGATAATTAGTTGTCGTATTGCAAACATTCTCAATTTTGCCTGCCGTTCGAAACACGTAGTTTGTGGTTATTGTACTTACGAAGGCCACACTTTGAATGCTCAATACAACGCGAGTCAATGACCCAATATATGGATATCTTTGTAAAACAAAACAAATCTTTTCTATACAAATAGATGGCAAGGTCAAAGTTGCGCTATTCTGCCAGCGCAATCTTAAGGATCAGTTTGTGGTTCATAGTCTTTAAATGGTGTACTTATTAGTTGCCACTTAGCAAGTAATATTCTACACATGATACTACTGAAAATGTCCCATATTTTATTTTATTAAAAAAAAATATGTCATTCAGCAAGACGGTCACGTGACTTTCTTAATGTCTTTTTTTTGAACTTTTTGATCATTCTTATGTAATGACTGCGTATCGCTTATTTTTGACGCTAGCAAGTCCCCACCCGCACAAACTATAAATATTTCTCATCATCTCAATCTTCTCTCCACTCCACCTCCAACTTTCACATTCAATTTTTGATGTCATATGGTTTCACCATAAATCTTCACCCATCATCAGTTTGGTTTCTTACTTCGATTATATTAATTAAGTACCACTTTTATTGACAGTACACCATACCTTTATATTGGTCGAACCTGTATCGATGACTTCAAGTCGACTATTTCTACTCATAAAACATAAGCTCCACTGGCTACGTTTATGAGACAAAAATTAAGACCTATCATTGACATTTAAAGAGAAGAAAGTCAAGGCCATAAAGACAGCCCACAGACGCTGCAAAAAAACGTTACTCCTAAAGAAAAAAAGATAATCTATCAAACCATAAAACACATACAGCAGACATTATCTTACATGCGGTAGCTGTGCACCCAATTGGAATCAATACCTCAGACATACAATGCAAGAGACGTTATCGGACGCAAATAAAATTATACATGAATGAAAAATGTTCTTCGAAACAGAATATTATCGTCAGGGTTATCATCAAAAAGAAACAATCTTCACGATCTTCTACCATTAACTTTACGTGTGCCACAAATGTCTTAAAGAAGGCTGCGTCACTACACATTACTGGAGCATACGATGCACAAGCCCATCCACTATTCCTATATCGTCGTGAACTTCACAGACTTTTCATGATCTGAACATGTCTTGAATCCCACTCCACCAGTCCAAGGTCCTTATACCACATAGCATGTTGTATACTCGACCCTACCGGTTTCATCCTCCATCAACATCGAGGATCTTAATTTATGCCCTTCTCACATCAATCAATCCTACAGATTACCTTTCTGTTTCATCTCGACAGACATTATAGGTTTACATTTTCCACAGAAGACCTTGACCCATCCTTTCCAACGACCGCTTATAATACCCGTTTGGAAAGGACATAGGCCTTCAACATCATGCAACATGATCTGTTGCGCAATCCACTTGAAATCTCATATTCAGTAGAAAGACTAACCGTTTCCTGTCCAATAAATCATCTGACATCTCGAAGAACATAATTATCTGCTATTATAATGCAAAACATTCCAACTTCCACATGAGGTTGGCCCAAACAATTATACGCCTCTTTCAGGGTACAGGTAGAAGTTAGCAACTCCACGCATCTCATCTGGCTCTGATAAAGGCAAAATCATCATTTCCAATTCATGTGAATCAAGTAAACCGTAATTTGGAATGATATCATCGTTCTGCTTCACGTAAACTGATTAAAATTCATCCTTAGCATGATGAATTGCTTCATGCCTTTAATTGAGAATAACAAACTGCTCCCACAAAGAAAGTGAAACATGTACTGAAGCCATGCTCTTCGATCGACATCTATAAGTTATAGATCAACTAACTCACTTCTCATCTACACGTTCTCGAATGGGTTCATGAGGTTAACCTTTGCCATTCTCCATCTTGAATATAAACTAACTCTCGCTCAGGTGTGACTCAAAATATTTACACGCCTTCGCAAGCACCAGATTGAAGGCACATATTCCACACTTCTAATCTGGCTGTACAAAAGGCAAAATCTTCCCTTTCACTGCATGTTAACAAAGCCGACTAACGCAGCTTAACATATCGACCATTCTCCTTCCTCTTTATGTGAACCATACAAATAACCGTAACTCAGTACACTCATCATGTCCCCTTAAACGTGAAGCAAGGTTTTCGTAATATCTAAAACCTAACTACCTGCCTCCGCTTCATGTGACAAAGACCTGTAATGCTCCCCAGACTAACTCCAACTAACTACATCCAACTCAATACAAAAGCCACCCCTTCCGAAGCAACGCGAGGAACCCTGCCCCGGAGCGAAGCGCAGA
>CM059594.1:18597409-18604909 GCA_030378345.1 Podosphaera fusca | reverse complement strand
CCGTTCCATGCCTCATTTCATAGGGAAGCCCAAAGTGGCTCTATTTCATTCTATTTCACTTCCTAGCATTTCCTATCATTTAATATCCATCCCTTTGGTCTTATTGACATAAGAGATGTCATTTATAGTCTATCTCTTTCTATATATGGAAAGTCAAGAAATTCTCATCGAAACATCGAGAAATTGTGCATATAGAAAACTCTAAAGAAAGAAAAAAAGGAGACCCATGCCATGATTTTCAAATCTTTTCTACTTAGTAGTCTAAGTTTCTCGATGAGGATAATTAATTCGGTCGTTGTGGTCGGACTCTATTATGGATTTCTGACCACATTCTCCATAGGTCTCTCTTAGATCTTCTTTCTCCAATCTTGGGTTAGGGAAGAAGGAGATATTCGCGACTACTGGCGGTTTCATTATGGGCAGCTCATGATCTTCATATCGATCTATTATCCACCTCTGCATCTATTCTTTCTTAGCTAAACGGGTGGAAGATCCATCCAATTTGGTTATATCTATATCATGGACTCGAAAAACGGATCTGAATGTGACTGAAATGCACGATCTTCACAGGTATCACTTTTCACGATACCTAAACCTAAAAGGTGGAATAGCGATTTTCGAACCATTTCCTATAAGAGAATGGTTTCCATTACTTTGAGAAATGGATTCTATATCAAACTATAGCTATTGCATTAAAGAAGAAAAGAAACTGATAGAAGTCGAAGACGCGGAATGGTAGTGAATAGAGAAAAAGATTCTTCTTATTTTCTTGTTCCTGAAAATATTCTATCTATCTCCTAGACGCCGTAGAGAATTGAGAATTTTCATGTCTTTCAATTCTCGTACTCGTAATTGGAAAGTTACGGAAGGAGATCCATCATTTTGCAATGAAAACAACATAAAAAACTCTGGACAATTTCGAAATCAGACCAAGCGTCTTAATACATATGCAAAAAAATTCATTATTGGCCCACCATTGATTACAAGATTTAGCTTTTATGAATCGCTATTGGTTTGATACGAGTAATGGCAGTCGTTTCAGTATGTTAAGGATACAGATGTATCCACAATTCATTTAGAGTTACTTAATAGCCTATTTCTTATACTATATCTCTATCCCGTGAAATTCTCGAGCCGAAAGATGGATGCATATGCTGTGTTTCATTTTGCTAAATGATATCAATTAAATGGTATATCAATTCTATAAATTGGATATAGCAATAAATAAATCAGCAAAATTCTTTTATTTTAGATAGAAGAAACATTTCTTCTATCTAAAATAAAAGAATGTACCCTTCTATCCAAATCCAATTTGCATCGATAAAATAAATCCAAATTCCAGATTCCAGCAGTAGATGAATAATTGCAAATTTTTGTGTGTACGAGATTAGAATAACTTCAAAATAACTGACATAATTTTTTATTTTTCCTGATCAGAAAAATACATGAAAAAGAAAGGAGGTAGAAAAATTTATTGATTTATGGTTAAAGAAGAAAAACAAGAAAACAGGGGTTCTGTTGAATTTCAAGTATTCAGTTTCACCAATAAGATACGGAGACTTGCTTCCCATTTGGAATTACACAAAAAAGATTTTTCATCGGAAAGAGGTCTACGAAGACTTTTGGGAAAACGTCAACGTTTGCTGGCTTATTTGGCAAAGAAAAATAGAGTACGTTATAAGAAATTAATAAGTCAGTTGGATATTCGGGAGAAGTAATTTAATCGTTCGAATTTTTTTCTTATTTTATTAGTAGTCTTATAGTAGTCTTAGATTTTGCATTTTGATGAGCCTCGTTTTGAGGAATTCATGGAATAATCTTTTCATGGAAAAAAGAATAAGAACAAGGATACATAACATAAAAAAAAGAATAGATAAGACGATATTCGCCCTCCCCCTACATATTTAATTTCTTCTCCTATACAAAAACCAACAAGACCCACTCCGTTGGTAATTCCATCAATGACACCTTTATCGAAAAAATGCGTTAGTTCGGCTAATCTTCTTATACCCAAGATAAAGACCCTAGTATAGAGAACATCTATATAACCACGATTATATGACCAGCTGTATATATTTTTTTTTACTTCATCCAAAAAGTTCTTTTTTGGATTCCCTTTTACAAGGGAATTTAAAAAATTCAAATTCTGAAAAAAAGAATAAGTAGATCCATAGAAGATATATGCTATGAATAGACCAAAAATTGCTAAACTTACAGAAGAAATTGCATTAATGAGAAATTCATATGAATTTATGGAAGAATTAGAACTTTCCTGGAAAGAGTTTATTGAAGGAGTTAGCCACTTTGATAATATGCTTAACTCCGATATTCCATTATTAAAATTGATTCCTACGGATCCAATTAACAAAGTAAAAAGCAGTAATATAAGAAGAGGAAATAGCATAGTATTTCCCGTTTCATGAGGATAGACAAAAGTGTTTTTAGCCCCAAAGGGAGTACTAAAGGATCCTATCTTATTTCTTGTATTACTTTGTGAAAAAAAAGAAACTCCACTCTTCATTGTTGATAAAACAAAATCCCTATTGAATCCTTTGGATATGCCTTTTCCCCATAAGGATATTGAATACAACGAACCTTCTTTAGTACTGCTATAATTTTGAAAATGAACACGCAAATACCCATCAAAAGTAAGTAAATATATCCGAAACATATAAAATGCAGTTAATCCTGCAGTAAAAGAAGCTATTATTCCAAAAAAGGGTGAATACAACCAACTATTACTAAGGATTTCGTCTTTGGACCAGAAGCAAGCAAGAGGTGGAATACCACAAAGAGAAAGTGTACCACATAAAAAAGTAGTTCTTGTAATTGGAACGTATTTTCTTAAACCACCCATAAGAACCATATTCTGACTTTTATCTGGTGAATATCCAACAAGAGGTTCCATTGAATGAATAACGGATCCCGATCCTAAGAACAATAAAGCTTTCGAATAAGCATGAGTAATCAAATGGAATAAAGCAGCTTGATAAGAACCTATACCTAGAGCTAACATCATATAACCCAATTGAGACATTGTGGAATAGGCTAAGCTTCTTTTAATATCTCTCTGAGCAAGAGCTAAAGTAGCTCCTAAGAAGAGTGTTATTGTACCTACTAAAGAAATGAAACTCATTATCAAGGGTAGGGATATGAAAAGAGGAAGAAGTCGAGCTATAAGAAAAATCCCCGCAGCAACCATAGTTGCTGCGTGTATAAGAGCCGAAATGGGAGTGGGTCCTTCCATAGCATCGGGTAACCATACGTGAAGAGGGAATTGTGCAGATTTTGCAACTGCACCAAGGAATAATAAAAAAGCACACAAAGTAGTAAGTAAGGAATTAATTCCATTATTAGGAATCCAGTTATTAGCTATTTTGAACAAATCCCGAAACTCTAAACTACCCGTTATCCAAAAAAAACCCTAAAATTCCTAATAACAGACCAAAATCCCCTACACGATTAGTTACAAAAGCTTTTTGACAAGCACTCGCTGCAATTGGCCGTGTAAACCAAAAACCTATCAATAAATAGGAACACATTCCGACAAGTTCCCAAAAAAAATAAATTTGTATCAAATTAGAACTAGTAACCAATCCCAACATGGCAGTATTAAAAAAACTTATATAAACAAAAAATCGTAAATATCCTTCATCGTGAGACATATAATCGTCACTATAAATAAGAACCAAGATTCCTACAGTAGTAATTAGTATTAACATAATAGACGTAAGGGGGTCGATCAAGTATCCAAATTCTAAGGAAAAATCATTATTGATGGTCCAAGACCATAGATATTGATAGATAGAACTTCCATTTATTTGTTGAATAGACAGGTGAACTGAGAATACCAGAGCTATACTTAAGAGTAAAATACTAGGAAAAGCCCATATGCGACGAAGATTTTTTGTTGCTGTCGGAATAAGAAAAAGTCCAAATCCTATTGACATAATAACTGGAAGTGGGAGAAGAGGGATTACCCAGGCATATTGATATGTATGTTCCATAAGAAAAGAAATAGCAATTTTGAGTTGAAATTTATAGTTCAATTTTTCTATAAAATAGAATTGTTTCCGATTCACCAAACCTACTCTTATCTCTCTCTAAAAGAATAAAAAAAATAAGAATAAGAAAAAAATACAGGAATTCTGAATTTTTCAAAATTTCTCTCATTAAAATATTCAAAAATTCAAAATGGGATTAATTGCTTAAATTCAAAAAATGAATCAAAATGCAAAATCTAGTTTTTAGTTAAAAAAAATATTTATTAAAATACAAAAAAAGATTAAATCATTTTACTTTCTATTCATTTTTGTATTTCTTTCTCTTAAAATAAAGGAGCTCTCTTGTTTCGTAATTGATTGATTGAGTTCTAAAGAAAACCCATATTTATAGGAAATTATCGAATATTGCTTACTTCATATAAAACAGAAATCCTAATGACTAAAATTCTCTAAGTTTTAGTTTTAAAGACTAAATATTTTTTTTATTGGAATTCAATTATGAAATACCGTTCTGAACTTAATTAACTAATTGAATTTTACCTTCTTTTTATCTCCCCATCTTATATGAAGGTTTATCCCCCATACCATATATTTATATATGGAGTATATTTGATATATAAATTAATTTAAATAGAAAGCCTTAAAAAACTCTTGTCTTATCCACATTAGACAAAATGAACTAAAATTAAAATAAAAAAGAATTTTGAATTTCAGTATCTTTCAGTATCTAAGTATAAATACTAAGAAAAAAGAGAAAGAAGGATTGATTTGCGGCAATAGATGTCTTTCACATACAACTAAAAATAGAAAAAAGTAATTACCTTTTAAAATGGCAGTTCCAAAAAAACGTACTTCGATGTCAAAAAAGCGTATTCGTAAAAATCTTTGGAAGAAAAAGACTTATTTTTCCATAGTACAATCTTATTCTTTAGCAAAATCAAGATCATTTTCTAGCGGCAACGAGGATCAAAAGCCAAAAGGTTTTTCTGGGGAACAAACAAATAATAAGGTTTTGGAATAATCTGAATTGAACTATCCTAACCCAAAGAAATTCCAATTATTTAATATGAATGAATAATTCGAATTAATTAATGAATGTACTTTTATGTGTCGAATTCCTCGGTACAATATTCTTAAAGCGAATCCCTCGGTTATCCGTTATATAGAACAAAATAGGTATATTGTGTCCTCAGTATTCTTTTCCTAGCAAAGAACTTTTTTTGCTAATAGAATCCTCATATTTTTTTTTTATTTTTATGAGGATTCTATTAGCAAAAAAAAGAAGACTATTCTTGCAATAGGACTTACAACCTATACCTATCTTATCCAATCTTATCCAAAATTCCCATATAAATGAGTTTAGGGCTGGTAAATCATATTAATAAGAGCGTAAAGACTTTCATTTTCGAATTTTTTTTTCTAAAATATAAAATTCTTTGTAGTTAATGATGAAATTCTAATGTTCCTAAATTGTATGGCCTCTCCCAGTCTCGACGATTCGCGAGAAAATAACTATTATTCTTTTAAGTTAACTATTATTTAATATTTAAAGTTAGCCGCCATGGTGAAATTGGTAGACACGCTGCTCTTAGGAAGCAGTGCTTAAGCATCTCGGTTCGAGTCCGAGTGGCGGCATTCTCGAAAAAGAATACAATAGATTAGAAAATGGATTCAATTCGAAATTTCGAATTTTGTAATGGGACCTTATCTTTATGCTATTTGCAACTTTAGAACATATACTAATTCATATCTCTTTCTCAACCATTTCAATTGTGATTACGATTCATTTGATAACCTTATTAGTTCGTGAACTGAGGGGATTACGTGATTCGTCAGAAAAAGGAATGATAACTACTTTTTTCTCTATAACAGGATTCTTAGTTTCTCGTTGGATTTCTTCGGGACATTTTCCATTAAGTAATTTATATGAGTCATTGATCTTCCTTTCATGGGCTCTGTATATTCTTCATACTATTCCTAAGATACAGAACTCGAAAAATGATTTAAGCACAATAACTACGCCAAGTACTATTTTAACGCAAGGCTTTGCCACGTCGGGTCTTTTAACTGAAATGCATCAATCCACAATACTAGTACCTGCTCTACAATCTCAGTGGTTAATGATGCATGTTAGTATGATGTTACTAAGCTATGCAACTCTTTTGTGCGGATCCTTGTTATCTGCCGCTCTTCTAATCATTAGATTTCGAAAGAATTTCTATTTCTTTTCTAAAAAGAAAAAAAATGTTTTACTTAAAACATTTTTCTTTAGTGAGATTGAATATTTATATGCAAAAAGAATAAAAAACACCTCTTTTCCCGCATTTCCAAATTATTACAAATATCAATTAAATGAGCGTTTGGATTCTTGGAGTTATCGTGTCATTAGTCTAGGGTTTACTCTATTAACCATAGGTATTCTTTGTGGAGCAGTATGGGCTAATGAAGCATGGGGATCATATTGGAATTGGGATCCAAAGGAAACTTGGGCATTTATTACCTGGACCATATTTGCGATATATTTACATAGTAGAACAAATCCAAATTGGAAGGGTACGAATTCCGCACTTGTAGCTTCGATAGGATTTCTTATAATTTGGATCTGCTATTTTGGTATCAATCTGTTAGGACTAGGTTTACATAGTTATGGTTCATTTACATTACCATCTAAATGATTACATAACATAAAACCTTCATTTTATGAAGGTTTTTTCCTTTTTTGTTTGATTTGAGAACCCCTTGAACATCTTTTCAAAGGGTTCTCAAAAATTCGAGATAGATCTAATTAAACTTTTTTCCTTTTTTGTGAATTTTATGTTTTTTCCACTATGGAATTTTTTTCCACGATGGAATATAGAGCGGACTAGTTAAAAAAAGAAAATCCTATTTAGGATAATAATTGGATAATAGAGCCTCTACCCTGTCAACGGATAGCGAGAGAACAAAATCTGGATAAATACCAATTCCTATTACTGGTAAAAAGATACAGATTAAAAGAAAGAGTTCCCGCGGTCCAGAATCCACAAAATTTTCGTTTGGAACATGAAATAGCTTGTATCCATAGAACATTTGGCGTAACATAGATAATAAATAAATAGGAGTTAATATCATTCCAATTGCCATTACAAAAGTAATTAGCATTTTTGGCATTAACATAAATTTTGGACTAGTAATTAGTCCAAAAAATACTACTAATTCTGCAACAAAACCGCTCATTCCCGGCAAGGCAAGAGAAGCCATTGAAAAGCTACTAAACATGGTAAAAATTTTTGGCATTGGGATAGATATTCCCCCCAGTTCTTCGAGATAAACAAGACGCACTCTATCACAAGCCGTTCCCGCCAAGAAAAAAAGTGTAGCACCGATAAATCCATGGGATAATATTTGTAAAATTGCTCCATTTAGTCCAATGTTGGTTATGGAACCAATTCCTATAATTATAAAACCCATGTGAGATACGGAGGAGTAGGCTATTCTTTTTTTTAAATTTCGTTGA
>CM059594.1:18590531-18593031 GCA_030378345.1 Podosphaera fusca | reverse complement strand
AAGTCATTCTTGATAGGCCCAACCAATCTGCTCCCAGCCGGACATCCCCAAATAAACCGTAAAATCGTTCTTTGTATGGGGTCAATGTCACTATGTCTTGCCGGCATGACCCGTAAGAAATACCACAACATACTCTCCAGGGCCGTCGTCGCTATTGACACCTTTTGCCGGTAGGAGAAGAAAAAACGTTCCCATCGAGTAATGCAGTATTTAATCGTGTCATGCAGCTTACGCCAGAAGCCAGGTAGGTCTGCCCCTGGTCCGATGGGGGTACCCAGGTAAGTTCCTACATCCGTGATGCTAACTCCCTGATAAATAATCGGGGCGTCACTCACATTGCAATTAACCAACTTAGTTTTTGCTACATTGAGGGCAGCTCCTGACGCCTTAGCATATACACCATATACAGCATAAAAATATCGCCATTGTTTAAGGGAGGATAAGAAGATCGCGGTGTCGTCTGCATACATATTCAGCACATGCCGGCGGCCGCTATCATCCATGATTCCTTCCAGACCCTGGCAGCTCAATAGTTGTAGGGCCAGAGTCTCTATTACCGCATCAAATAGCAAACAAGAGAGGGGATCCCCCTGCCTTACTCCAGATTTCACTGGGAAGGGCTCCGATATAAAGTTGTTGATAGATACCACAGATTGCGCGTTTAAGTAGCACCCTCTAATGCTTAGTATTAAATCCTCCGGGACGCCAAAACGACTTAGGACCATCCAAAGGAATTCATGATCCACTCTGTCATACGCCTTCTCTTGGTCCACTAAGCATACGAAAAGGGACCGCTCCTTTATCTTCGCGAAATCAATCAGAGTCTGTGTATGCTTTATATGATCAAAATAAGATCGGTTCGGCAAAAACCCGGCTTGGTGCTCTCCGATACAGTAACTAAAGGGCTCCAGCAACCTGTTATTTATAACCGCCGTAAACATCTTGTACATTGCTTCAGTCATCGAGAGGGGGCGATAGTTGCGTATCTCTGTAGCCTCCCCTTTCTTCCACAAAAGCTTTATTGTACCCAACGTCCATTGCGCGGGAATATACACATGATACAGGGTTGGCTGGATTAATATGGTCATCACCACCCTAAGTCCCTCAATAAGGTCAAACGTCCCGTCGCCCTCCCCCTGATACACTTTGTAAAAGTCATAAGGTATACCGCCAGGACCTGGGACACTCCCCACCTTCCAGTTCTTCATTATCCGCAGGACTTCGCCCCTGGATACGGGCCCCGTTGTGTTCGAGAAATCGCCCTGCTTGATATTTCTTAACAATCGTTCTTGACTCCCCTCGTTGGTGTCCCTCTGTGAGTACAGGGAGCGATAGAAGTCTGCGGCGATTGTCAACATCTGCTGAGGGTGCTTTCGGATCTTACCATTCACGTCTTTCAATCCGATTATATCTCGCCCCGCCTTAGGCCCTTTACCCAGTGACCAAAAATCCCCAGGCTCGCTATTGCTCACCCCCAGCCATTTAGCTTGTGCTAACAAGGCGCGTCGTTTGTCCTGGACTTCCATAAGGGCCGTCAGTCTTGCTCGAGCGCGCTTACTGCGATGTGCCGTCAGCCGTGTCCGTTCTAGTGCATCATTCTTCTTGATCCTCTTCTCCAGCTTAATTTTTAGCCGCATGTTGTTGTGGGCCAACGCTTTCTGCGTTGACATCGCGACGCGTCGAATTTCGGCGTGAAATTGATCAAAAACCACCACGATCTTGCTCGCGTTTCGCCAGTTCGGCGCGTACAAACCCTCAGCATCTGACGGACCCGCAAGAACTCTCAATCGTCGCATATACTTGGTAATGACTTCCAGTAGCCTTGTCCTCATGCTAACGTGATTTAAGAGATGCACATTCATGTACCACTGTCCCCGACCCCTCTTCGTTCTTCCGCCCACCCAGTAGTCCACCTGCACCATTGCATGATCAGTCCACGAAGGTGTTTGGACGATGTCCCACTGCGCACATTTCCAAAGGTTTTGTGGTTTGATGTATATGCGGTCTAGACGACTGGCGGAGGCCATTATGTTCGCGCTCCAATAAGTAAAGGCCCGACCCTCAGGATTTATACATCGCCATCCATCCACATAATTATGCTCAGAAAACGTTCCCGCAAGGGCCTCTCTAACGCGGTTATCCTCCTCCCGTGCTGGATTACGATCAATTGGGTCAGAACACGCATTAAAATCCCCCAATACTAGATCATAACCTTTGGTCACCACTGGGATCAATTGATGATAAAACCGGACGATTTCCGTTTCCACGTTTGGCGCATACACGCACAGTATCCTGACTAATTTTCCGCCATCTGCCCGCAACTCCACCCCCAATATTCGGCCTTCTGCATCTTTCTCCAAGAGGTTGACCTCCTGTACAGGCACTTTCTCCGGATTGAGCACGATAAGGGCGACACCACGCGCGTTTGGCTGCCCTGGGGAAGAGAACCACCCCAGTTGTGGCCAACGCTGCTTATACCTTGTCACCAATTGATCCGTAA
>CM059594.1:18569632-18580431 GCA_030378345.1 Podosphaera fusca | reverse complement strand
TTCGCTGGCTGCAGGAGATCCTGCGGGAGCGTCTGGGCTTTGCCGGCGCGGGTGTTCAGCGACGACCTGGGCATGGCCGGCGCGCGGGTGATCGAAGGGCGACCGGTCGGCTTCACCGAAGCGGCGCTGGCGGCGCTGGACGCGGGCTGTGATCTGGTGCTGCTGTGCAACCAGAGCCCGGAAGGCGGCGGTCAAGCGATCGACGAGTTGCTGGACGGCTTGAGCCAGGCGCAGGCGGAAGGCCGCTGGGCCCCGGCCATCGACAGCGAAGCGCGGCGAGCGGCCTTGCTGCCGCAATCGCGCCGCTGACCTGGGACGAGCTGATGCTGGCGCCGCGCTATCTGGAAGCGCTGGCGCGTCTGCCTTGAGGCAGTGACCGGCGCGCGGATTCAGCTCCCGGGTGTCTCGGTGGCGCGTTGCGCCATGCGGGCATACCAGGCGGATTTGCCGGTCTTGTAGAGCTGATACCAGGCGTCCAGCGTTTCGGCGTTGTAGATGTCCAGCGTCTCGAAGATGGCGCGCGCAAACTCGATCGGCGCCATGCCGCCCGCGGTGATGAGGCCCTGGTCCAGCACGACGGGCTCATCCACATAGTGCTCGCCACCGGCATAGCCCGTGCCGTTCAGGTAGCTGGCCGCGCTGCTGGTGTGGCGACGCTGGTCCAGGGCCCCCACGCGCGCCAGCCCTGCGGTGGCGCCGCAGATGGCCGCCACGCGGCGACCCTGATTCAGAAAATCCTTGGTCTTGTTCGCGGCATTCAGATGTTCGCCGCGATCCCAGCCGGGGCCGCCCGGCAGGATCAGCAGTTCGCTGTCCTGCGGGAAGAGGGAATCGAGCCGCATGTCCGGCATCACCGACAGGCCGCCGGCCGACCGGACCAGTCCGGCACCGGCCGCGGCGACCGTCTTGACCTGCCATCGACCGGGCGTCTGATGAAAGTCGGGTTGCTGGATCCCTGCGGTGGCAAACGCGGCTTCCCAGTCGGCGAAGCCATCGAACAGGTAGAGGTGGACGGTGCGGTCGGGGGCGTTCATGCCAGGACGGCGGCAAGGGCTGTTCCTGCCAGCCGCCCCGCCGTCCCTCCGCGCCGGCTCAGGCGGCAGCAGGCACGAGGTCGTCCGGTTCCGCGGTCATCCGGATCACCAGCGCGACCAGGCTGGCAAAGGTGGCCAGCGCCGTCACCCCCACCCAGCCGAAGCGGCTCAGGAGCAGGCTGCCAAGCGCCGCCCCAGCGGCCATGCCGATGAACATGCCGGTGAAGAGAATCGCATTGAGACGGCTCCGGGCCGCCGGGTCCAGGCCATAGACGATGGTCTGATGCGCCACCACGGTCGCCTGCACGCCGAAGTCGAACACGATGGCCAGGACCACCAGCAAAACGATCGCGGCAGACCGGTCGAGCAGCGGTGTCAGCGACATGGCGGCGAAGGAGAGGGCGGTGATCAGCGCCCCGAGCTTCGTCACCAGGCCCGGCCCGCGACGGTCCGCAACGCGGCCGGCCAGCGGCGCGGCCAGGGCGCCGGCAGCGCCCGCCAGGCCGAAGGCGCCGGACACGGCACTGCCCAGGCCGAACCGCTGGTGCAGCATCACCGCCAATGTGGACCAGAACGCGCTGAAGGCCAGCGACATCAGGCCCTGGGCCACCGTCGCACGGCGCAGCGACGGATAGGCCTTCCACAGGCCGCCGAGGGAGCGCATCAGGGCCGGGTAGGTCGTCGGCACCGCCGGACGCACCGACGGCAGCTGGCGCCAGCTCACCAGCCCGACCACGGTCAGCGCGGCAGCCGCCAGCACGAACACCCAGCGCCAGCCAAAGGCTTCCGCCACCACACCGCTCATCACCCGCGACAGCAGGATGCCCAGCAGCAGGCCGGTCATCACCTGGCCGACGATCCGTCCGCGATGCTCCATCGGGCTCAGGGCGGCCGCCATCGGCACGACGTCCTGGGCCAGGGTGGCCGTCAGGCCCAGCAGCGCACTGGCCAGCAGGAACGGGGTGTAGGCCGGCACCAGTCCACACAGCAGCAGGGTCAGCACCAGCAGCACGAACTTGGTCAGGATGACCTTTCGGCGGTCAAACCGGTCGCCCAGCGGCGTCAGCAGCAAAATGCCTGCGGCGTATCCCAGCTGGGTCAGCATCGGCACCGCACCGATCTGCGCCGGGCTGGCGTGCAGGTCGTCGGAGAGCTGGGCCAGGATCGGCTGGCTGTAGTAGAGCGACGCGGCGCCCAGGCCTGCGGACGCCGCCATCACGACGATCAGGGAGGCCGACGGCGCGGTCGCTTCAGAGGAGGAAACGCCGGTGGGCGACGCCTGTGCGGTCTGCGCGGCAACGACTGGTGCGGCGCCTGCGCGGGGGGGTAAGGGAAGGACGGACATGATGGAGAAAGGGGAAGGTAGAGGGATTGGGGGTGATTGTTGCGATGCAGCACCGTCCGCAGAAGCCGGCTGGCTTGTACAGTGGCTATACCTTTGGCGTATAAATACGGCGTGCGGCCGCTGGCAGGGCCGCTTGACCGGAGACCTTCGCCATGAATGACCCGATCCGCGATCTGGGCGGCCAGGACCGCATCTCCCTGCTGCAGACCTTTTTGCAGGTGGTGGAGGCGGGCAGCTTCTCGGCCGCCGCGCATCAGCTCGGCACCACCCAGCCCACCGTCAGTCGACGGCTGCAGATGCTGGAATCGCTGCTCGGCGCCCGGTTGGTGGAGCGCTCGACCCGCGGCCTGCGCCTGACCGAGGAAGGCCGTCGCTGCCTGGCCCAGGCCCGCCCGCTGATCGACGGCTGGAACAGCCTCAGCGAGGACATGAGCGAGCACAACCAGCCGCTCAGTGGCCGTCTGCGCGTGCGTGTGCCGCATGCCTTCGGCCAGTACCAGCTGATGGAGGTGCTGGCCGCCTTCATGAAGCAGCATCCGCAGCTGTCGGTTGAATGGGCGCTGCAGGACGAACTGCCCGACTTCAGCCGCGAGCCGGTGGACTGTTCGGTCGTGGTCGGCCACGTCGAGCGGCCGGAACTGATCATGGTGCCGCTGGCGGAGGTGCCGCGGGTGCTGGTCGCCGCACCGGAAGTGGCCGCGCAACTGCCCGCCGGACTGGAAGACCTGCCGCGGCAGGCCTTGGCCGATGCGCTGCAGGAGCAGCCCTGGCTGGCGCTGACGACCTTCTATCGGGACGAGATCTGCCTGCGACCCCAAGGCGGCGGCGAGGTGCTGCCGGTGCCGCTGAACTTCCGGTTCGGCACCGACAGCCTGTTCGCGCTGATCGAAGCGGCCCGTCAGGGCCTGGGCCTGGCGGCGGTGTCGCATTGGGCGGTGATGGACGACCTTCACAGCGGCCGTCTGGTGCGGGTGCTGCCGCGCTGGTGCGCGATGCCGCTGCCGTTTTCGCTGGTCTTCCCGTCACGACGCCATCAGCCGGCGCGGCTGCGCGCCTTTGCGGCGCTCATGCGGGAGGTGGTGCCCGCCATCCCTGGCATGCGAGCCTTCGGCTCCGGGCACCCCCGGCCTGAGATCGATCAGTCGCGGTAGCGGTTCTGCAGCTGGTAGCCCTTGGCATACCAGGCAAACAGCAGCGCTGCCAGCAGCGCGAATCCAGCGAAGAAGAACATCTGGAAGGCAGTGACGCTGGTGCCGGTGCTCTTGATGTAGCCGGTCACCGCCTCACCCTTGACGCTGGCGTTGGCCACCAGCACCCACAGGTTGCCGATGGTGACGGACAGGTTCCAGAAGCTGGTGATCACGCCCTTCATCGCCAGGGGCGCCTGGCTGTAGGCGAACTCCAGACCGGTGGCCGACACCAGCACTTCACCCAGCGTCAGCAGCGCATACGGCAGCACCTGCCAGACGATCGACACCGTCTGGCCGCCATCGATCCACAGTTGCAGCCCGCCCACCACGATCCAGGCCACGCCGGAGAGCGCGATGCCCGCGCCCATGCGGCGCAGCGCATTGAGCTTCACGCCCGCGCGCTCCAGCATTGGGTAGAGCACGAGTTGTTGAACGGGATCAGGATCATCACCAGCGCCGGATTCAGCGCCTGCATCATCGACGACTCGAACCAGGCCGGCTTGCTCATCTGGTCCGCCTGCAGCACCCAGGTCGAGGCCTTCTGATCAAACAGCGACCAAGAACGGCGTCCACCAGCGCAAACAGCACCAGCAGACGCAGCACCGTGCGCACGCCTTCCACCGCTTCCTCGGGATGCACGCCGCGGGCACGCGGCAGCTGGATCCAGGCGCCGATGCCGCCGAACAGCATCACCAGCACCAGCGCGAAGCAGAAGGCGATCACGAAAGCCCCACTGGGGCGACATCGCCAGCGAGCCGATCGCCAGCAGGGCGCCGATGGCGGCGATGGTCAGGCCCGGACGGCCTTCGCCGTCGCGACGGGTCATCAGCGCGGTGCGCACCACCTTCAGGAACGAATGCGGATCCTGCGCCGCAGTCGGCGCCACATGCACATAGCGGCGGCGGCCCGCTCCAGAAGATCAGCGTGGCCAGGCCCATCAGCACGCCCGGGATGCGAAGGCCACGCTGGCGCCGAAATGCTTCAGGAAGATCGGCATCAGCAGCGACGCGAAGAACGAGCCGAAGTTGATGATCCAGTAGAAGGCGTCAATCACCTTCTGTGCGAGCGAGCGGTTGGTCCTTGTCGAACTGGTCGCCGATGAAGGAGCTGACCAGCGGCTTGATGCCGCCCGAGCCCAGTGCAATCAGGAACAGGCCGAAGTAGAAGCCGCGCAGGTTGTCCTCGAAGATCGCCAGACAGGCGTGGCTCCGCGCAATACACCAGGCTCAGCCACAGGATGGTGTGTTGTACTTGCCGAAGAACCGGTCGGCCAGCCAGCCGCCCAGCAGCGGGAAGAAATAGACCCCGATGACGAAGGTGTGGAAGATCTCCTTGGCTTCGCCCTTGCGCAGCGGCTCCGGAATGGCCAGCAGCAGGCTGGTCATCAGGAAGACCGTCAGGATGTTGCGCATGCCGTAAGAAGCTGAAGCGCTCGCAGCCTTCGTTGGCAATGATGAACGGGATCTGCGACGGCATCTTCGGTGCAGCCGTGGCGGCCACGCCGGCGCCTGCAGCCGAGACAGTGGAGGAGGAGTGACTCAAGGGGATCTCCCAGCGAGAACAAGGCCACGGAGGTGGCCCTCGGAAACGGCACGGTGGTGCCGATGACAGAAACAGCAGGCAAAAAAGAGCCGCCGGGCTCAGGCCGCGGCGGCTGCGCCGACGGAAGACACCTCAGGGAACCCCTGCGGCGTCCTCAGTCGTTTCAGGCTTCGAAGGGCAGCTTGAACTGGCTGAGATCCTTGCGGGTCTCGACCAGCACCAGCGGGCCTTCATCCACCACCACCACCGGAGCCGGCGCGCGACCCAGCGGGGCGGCCTTCGGCTCGGCGGCGATGGCGGCCCTGGACAGCGGCGATCTTGTCGGCATCGCTGTTCACCCAGACCAGGCCTGCACCTTCCGCGACCGCATTCAGGTCGGCGATCGGCAGTTCGAAGCGCGGGACCACCGGGGCGGCGGGGGCGGACGCCACCGGCGCCGGTGCAGCGACAGGCGCAGCAGGCGCAGCGACCGGTGCGGCCACGGGGGCCGGTGCGGCGACGGGCGCGCTCACCGGAGCCGGCGCTTCGGCGCGCAGGTCGAGAGCATCGGTCTCGCCCACAGGGGCGGCGACGTCTGCATCGCCTTGCGCGAAGCTCGGGACCGCACCTTCGGCGACGCCATCACCAGCGCCCTGTGCGGCGCCTTCCGGGCTGGACCCTTCACCGTCGCGGCGGTCGCGGCGATAACGGTCACGACCCCGACGGCGACGGCCGTCACGGCCCTGGCCTTCACCCTCTTCACCGGCCGGCGCATCGCCTTCCACGCCGTCGGCCACCGGTTCGGCAGCGCCAGCGGTGTCGCGAGCGGCGTCGATGTCCACGGGCGAGGTGCCTTCCAGGCCTTCGCCACCTTCGACGCCTTCAGCGCCCTCGGCACGTTCACCGCGATTGCCACGACGACGGCGACGGCGGCCACCACGCTCTTCACCGGCTTCGGTGTTGAGGGCCAGGCCATCCGGCAGCGTGTCGGCAAATGCGGTCGGCGATTCCGCCTGCGCAGCCTCGGTACCCGCCAGGCTCAGCGCCGCGTCCTGCACGGCGGCGTCGGCACCGACGTCCTGACGCGGGGCACGGTCGCCACGCTCTTCACGACGGCGACGGCCTTCGCCACGGTCACCACGGTCACCGCGCTCGGCACGGTCGCCACGCTCGGCCCGGTCACCCCGGTCCTGACGCGGCGCGCCTTCGGCACCGACGGTGTCCGGCTTCTCGCCACGGACTTCGTTGCGACGGCCACCACGGTCGCCGCGGTCGCCCCGGTCATTGCGCTCGGTGCGGTCACCGCGTTCGCCACGCTCGTTGCGATCACCCCGCTCGTTGCGGTCGCCGCGTTCGGCACGGTCACCGCGCTCACCACGTTCGGCGCGCTGGGTGCCGTCCTGCTGGGGCTTGCCTTCACCGCGTCCTTCGCCACGACCTTCACCACGGCCCTTGCCGTCGCGACCCTTGGCGTCACGGTCACCGCTCGCTCGCCCCGCTCGCCACGTTCACCGCCGCGCTCGTTGCGCTCACCGCGACGCTGACGGTCGCCACCGCGACCCTCCGCGCTCGCCGGAACGCTCACCGCGGTCCTTGCGTGCCGGTTCAGCCGCCTTGACTTCCGGTTCCGATGCCGGAGCGGGCGCAGGCGCCGCGCCAAACAGGCGCTTGATGAAGCCGAAGAAACCACCACCAGCGTCCACCGGCGCCGCGGGGAGCGGCCGGTGCCGCCACCACGGGTTCCGCCGCGGCCGCTTGACCGGTGCCGGGACCGGCATCTGGGGCCGGCTGCTCGGGCAGGATGCCCTTGATCACCGGCTCCTGCTTGTTGGCCTTCTCGGCGCCGCGACGGGTGATGCCCACCTCGTCCTGCGGCTCTTCGATCATGGTGGTAACTGGCCTGCAGGTTTTCCAGACGCGGGTCGTCGTGGCGCAGGCGCTCCAGCTTGTAGTTGGGCGTCTCGAGATGCTTGTTGGGCACCAGCAGCACGGTCACGCGCTGCTTCAGTTCGATCTTGGTGATCTCGGTGCGCTTCTCGTTCAGCAGGAAGCTGGTCACTTCCACCGGCACCTGCACATGCACCGCGGCGGTGTTGTCCTTCATCGACTCCTCCTGCACCATGCGCAGGATCTGCAGCGCGGAGGATTCGGTGTCGCGGATGTGGCCGGTTGCCGTTGCAGCGCGGGCAGGTGATGTGGCTGCCTTCGCTCAGGGCCGGGCGCAGGCGCTGACGGCTCAGTTCCAGCAGGCCGAACTTGCTGATCGAGCTGAACTGGACGCGGGCACGGTCCTGGCGCAGGGCGTCCCGCAGGCGCTGCTCGACATCACGGCGGTTCTTGGACTCCTCCATGTCGATGAAGTCCACGACGATCAGGCCGCCGAGGTCCCGCAGACGCATCTGGCGGGCGATTTCATCGGCCGCTTCCAGGTTGGGTGCGTGGTGGCGGTTTCCTCGATGTCGCCGCCAGCGGGTGGCGCGGGCCGAGTTCACGTCCACCGACACCAGCGCTTCGGTGTGGTCGATCACGATGGCGCCGCCGGACGGCAGGTTCACCGTGCGGCTGAACGCCGTCTCGATCTGGTGTTCGATCTGGAAGCGACAGAGAACAGCGGCGCATCGTCGCGATAGCGCTTGACCTTGTGCGCCGTCTCCGGCATCACATGGGTCATGAACTGTTGGGCCTGTTCGAAGATGTCGTCGGTTATCGATCAGGATTTCGCCGATATCGGCGGTGAAGTAATCCCGAATGGCACGGATCACCAGCGACGATTCCTGATAGATCAGGAAGGCGCCCTTGCCGCCATGAGCCGCCTCGTCGATAGCGGTCCACAGCTTGAGCATGTAGTTCAGGTCCCACTGCAGCTCGGCGGCGTTGCGGCCGATGCCAGCGGTGCGGGCGATCAGCGACATCCCCTTGGGATATTCGAGCTGGTCCGAGCGCTTCCTTGAGTTCTTCGCGGTCTTCGCCTTCAATGCGGCGGGACACGCCACCCCCGCGGGGGTTGTTGGGCATCAGCACCAGGTAGCGCCGGCCAGGGAGACGAAGGTGGTCAGGGCCGCGCCCCTTGTTGCCGCGTTCTTCCTTTTCGACCTGGACCAGCAGTTCCTGGCCTTCCTTGATCACGTCCTGGATCTTGGCGGAACGGACGTCCACGCCTTCGCGGAAGTATTGCCGCGAGATTTCCTTGAAGGGCAGGAAGCCGTGGCGGTCTTCGCCGTAATCCACGAAACAGGCTTCGAGCGAGGGTTCGACCCGCGTCACGACCGCCTTGTAGATGTTGCCCTTGCGCTGTTCGCGGCCTTCGATTTTCGGTTTCGAAATCCAGCAGCTTCTGTCCATCGACGATGGCCAGGCGACGCTCTTCCTGCTGCGTCGCATTGATCAGCATGCGTTTCATCAGTTCTCCTCCACGGCCGAGCGAGTTCTCGACCGAACTACATCAGAACCGCCGCCGGAGGTTCAGTAAGACCGGCGGGCGATTCAACCGATGCACGAGAAACGCGAGAGAACCGAGGAAGGAATCGCCCTGGACTGCAGACAACGGACAGAACGTCCGCTTAGTGATGCAGCGTTGGCGCTCGTGCGCGTCGGGCTCCGGTCCGTCTGTTCCGGCCCGCAAGCATGTCTCCGACGGAATCGGAGGCACGGCCCGCCCACGGCCGGTGACCAGCGTCCGGGCAAGGCCGGGACGCGCACGCTGGCGGCGGGGGGTGAGGGGGACTGGGGGAATCATCCGGACAAAAAGCCTGGGCGCTGACGCCAGGACACAGGCGCAAGCCTCCATCCTGACGTCGTGAAACCTTGTTGTTGTACCGGCACCGCCTGATATTGAAGCGGCCACACGGCATGGTTCTGACGACGTTGCTCTTCCGTCCCGCAGCCTGGACTGCCCGCTCACTTGGGGAACGGGCCCGACGAGGCCGAGAGGGCGTTGCACAACCACTGCCACGCTGTTGTTGCGCCGTGCTGGCTGCCTCAATGGGGCCGCCGCACAAGTGCTGCACAGGTAAAATGAGAAAAATCAAACACTTACAACGCGAACGTGGCAAGCAGCATTATAGGGGCTAAAGCCCGCAAGGCCGCCCCAGGGACTGCCCGGGGTGCCACGGGGGTCCGGGGACGTGTCCCGGGGCCGTGCGGCAGGGCCTGCCGGTGCCCAATCGGAAGACCGCTGCAACCGCGCCCGCCACCCCGGCTGCCACCGCGCCCGGCCGTAGGCCGGCCCCAGCGTCCGCTCCAGCGTCCGCTCCAGCGTCCGCTCCAGCGTCTCCCAGGGCGCCGGCCCCGTCATCCGCCGCGTCAGAAGCCGCTACGCCGCAGGTCCGCCTGCTGACGGTGGATGACGGTTCGGAAGGCCAGCGCCTGGACAATTTCCTGCTGCGCGAGCTCAAGGGCGCGCCCAAGAAGAAGATCTGGGGAAGTTCGCATCAACAAAGGCCGTTGCAGCGCCGAATCCCGGCTGACGGCGGGTGATGTCGTCCGCATCCCGCCGCTGCGTCTGGCGGAAAAGGCCGACGACAGCGCCGTGCCCGGGCGCGAATTTCCGGTGGTGTTCGAGGACGAGCACCTGATCGTCGTCGACAAACCCGCCGGGGTCGCCGTCCATGGCGGCTCCGGCGTCAGCTTCGGCGTGATCGAACAGCTGCGCCGGGCCCGGCCCCAGGCCAAGTTCCTGGAACTGGTCCACCGGCTGGACAAGGAAACCTCCGGCCTGCTGATGATCGCCAAGAAGCGCAGTGCGCTGAACCATCTCCAGGACCAGCTCCGGGACCGGGAAACCGGCAAGCGCTACGCGGCGCTGGTCTGGGGCCACTGGACGGCCTCGAAGAAGGTGGTGGACGTGCCGCTGCTGAAGTTCGTTGGCAGCGACGGCGAGCGCTGGGTGCGGGCGGTGCCGAATCCGCAGGATCCGTCGGCCGACCAGGCCAAGCGGTCGATCAGCCTGGTCCGGATTCACCGAGAAACTGCCGGCCCACAGCCTGCTGGAGGTGACCATCAAGACGGGCCGGACCCACCAGATCCGTGTCCACCTGGCGCACGAAGGGCACAGCATCGTCGGCGATCCCAAATATGGGGATTTCGAGGCGAACCGGGCCATGGCCCGCGGTGCGCTGCGCTTTGACCGGATGTTCCTGCATGCCCGCGAGCTGCGATTCACCCATCCAGCCACGGGACAAGAACTGACGCTCACCGCCCCTTTGCCGCCGGCCTGCGAAAATCTGCTGGTTGCGCTGCGCAAATCCGCGCCGGCGCCCTGACACCCCACCCATGCCACAACGTTTTGACCTGATCGTCTTCGACTGGGACGGCACCTTGTTCGACTCCACGGCGCTGATCGTGAAGTCGATGCAGGCGGCCGCCGCGGACCTGGGCCTGACGCCGCCCAGCCGGGAGCGCGCCAGCTACGTCATCGGCATGGGCCTGCTGGAAGCGCTGCGATATGCGCTGCCCGACCTGGACGCGGTGGACTACCCGAAGCTGGGCGAGCGTTATCGCCAGCACTACTTCGCCTCGGCCCATGAGGTGACGCTGTTCGACGGCGTGCCGGCGATGCTGGACGCGCTGAAGGCGCGCCACCACTGGCTGGCGGTGGCCACCGGCAAGAGCCGCCGGGGCCTGGACGAAGCGCTGGAAGCGGTGAAGATGCAGCGGCTGTTCGACGGCACCCGCACCGCCGACGAAACCGCCAGCAAGCCGCATCCGCAA
>CM059594.1:18441251-18485126 GCA_030378345.1 Podosphaera fusca | reverse complement strand
TTCTTACATGTGTAGGGATACGCCTAGCATGGCCATTTTTGAGCTCCGAATCAGTGTAGGGGTATCCATATTTCGATTCATTCTTATGCAGAGGAGCCATCATGGATATCCCTGACATTGTCTTTTTTTCTTTTATGAATACCCCGAGGGATATCCCAGTCTGTTAAATGATTTATGCAAAACAGTGTTAGGGATATCCTTGAAAGCATTTTTAATTTGCAGAAATACTTATTATATCACCTCCAACGCAGTTACAACCCATTCCCGGTTGTTAGCATGGATAAACCTGACAAGGATTTTTTCAAGGTGTTATGCTTGAGGGTATCCCTGATCGGACTATGAATTATGCATCATGCTATGTTGTTGAACCCTGACAACCAGTTGACCCATGTATACACGTCAGCATGGCTATCCCAGATATTTATTGAGCTTTTACAACAGTTATGACAGCATTTCGTACCCGGAATCGAATTTTTACATGCATTGTTACAAGCATGGGTATGCCTCTAGGAACTTTCATATAGTATAAAATTATTTTATCTAATTCAATTATCATCTGTATAGACAATCGACCACTGATACAGTCATCCCTCTAATTACTTGAATGTTCGGTCGTAGTGAATTAGTTGATTATCAGAGGCATGACTATACCCTTCTACACCCGAAAAATTAATTCGCATTACTGCTGCAACTCAGTAAGCAATCGTCCATCGTACATTTGAAACTCGAAGTAGTTTTAACGTGGTTGCGGGAATGGTTTGTCGCGACGACCTGTCGTTATCATCAGTGCAGGTGCAGGAGACAACTGTTGGGATAAATTACTGCGAATTCTTCAATGCGGAAGGTCGATTAGTAGAGAAAAAGACGACAAGGATGAAATATGCACCACAAGGATATTTGAGCGATGCTCCGTCCCTTGCGAATAGTAAGCAGGGCTTTTATTAGGAGAATACTATCACAGGAAAACATGGATAAGGATCTACCAACGCGGCAGTTTGTCAATAACGATATCACACAACACTGCATAATTAAGCGCGATGCTTTGAGTTCAAGCTGAGTTCCGCCCCATGCTGATAGTAATCAGGGCTTGCATGGTCAGAATTCATTCACAGGGATACTATACTGTGGAGCCATTCACGTAAAATAACTTCTTATATAACAAGTATTATCGCTGAAAAGAACCTGGGAAATCAAGGGTAGTTTACTCCCATGCTACAATAAGCTTGAGGGTTATAGCGGCGATATGAACATGGTTCCTTCATTATTAATCCGTCATCGCAACAGAATGACTTACAAGGATGCATCTTTCTGGATCCATCTACGCGTCCTATAGATTCACACCTGTAGATTTTGGCATACCCATTGCGACGTCATTACGCCACACCAACTAAATTTGGCAGTTTGTGGATCGAGTGTTTTGTAATGGTATTTAATTCTCACCTTCGACACGTAACATAGACGCATGCCGTGATAATGATTTAAGGTATTGGATAATCGGATACAAAGATATAAGATGTGATAATTGGTTGTCGTATTGCAAACATACTCAATTATGCCCTCCATTCGAAACACGTAGTCTGTGGTTATTGTACTTACGAGGGCCACATTTTGAATGCTCAATACAACGCGAGTCAATGATCCAATATATGGATATCTTTGAAAAACAAATCGAATCTTTTCTACACAATTAGATGGCAAGGTCAAAGTTGCGCTATTCTTCCAGTACAATCATAAGGATCAGTTTGTGGTTCATAGTCTTTAAATTGCGATGTATTGAATTGTTGTCACTTAGTGAGACATATTCCACACATATTACTGCTGAAACTGTAACATTTTTTATTTTTTAAAAAAAAATATGTTATTCATCAAACGGTCACGCGACTTTCTTCATGTTTTTTTTTGAACTTTCTGATAATTCTTATGTAATGATTGCGAATCGCTTATTTTTCGACGCTAGCAAGTCTCCACTCGCACAAACTATAAATATTTCCCGTCATCCATCCTTTCTCCTCCATCCATCCTAGACTTTTCAAAGACAGTTTCATTTCATATAGTTTCACCATAAATTTTCAACCAACGACAGGTAAGTTTGTACTCCGATTAAAATACTTATCTAACAGGTTTATTGATAGTACACCACACAACCTTTATATTGATCTAACCTGTATCGACGACCTCAAGACGACAGTCTTCTGCCTACGCATAAAACATATGCTCCGCTGGCTACGTGTATGAGACAAATTAAGATCTATCATTGACATGTAAAGAGAAGAAAGTCAAGGCTACAAAGACAGCCCACAGACGCTACAGAAAAACGTTGCAATTAAAGAAAAGTTAAAATCTATCAAGAAACAAAACACAACGCGTATTCTATCATCCTACATGCGGTAGCTGTGTACGCAACTGGAAGCAATACTTCAGATATACAATACAAGAGACGTTAATGGACGCAAATAAAATTAAATACGAACGAAAAATGTTCTTCGAAAACAGAATATTATCATCAGGGTTATCTTCAAAAAGAAACAATCTTCATCCACGATCTTCTACCATTAACTTAACGTGTGCCACCAATGTCACGAAGAAGGCTGTGTCACTACACTCCTACTGTAGCATACGCTGCACAAGCTTAGCTACTATTGCTATATCGCTGTGAACCTCACATACTTTTCACGTTCTGAACATGTCTGGAATCTCACTCCATCAGTGCAAGGTGCTTATACTACATATGCATGTTGTGATCTAGACCCTATCTGTCACCATCCTCCATCAATATCGAGGACCTTAATATATACCCCTCTACATATAATTCTACAGATTACCGCTTTGTTTCATCTTGGCGGACACTTTTGGTCTACATTTTACACAGAAGACTTGATATATCCTTTCCGACGCCCGCTTATAATACCTGCTTGGAAAGTACAGGCCTTCAACATTATGCAACATAACCTGTCGACGCGCCGCCCACTTGAATCTCATGTTCAGGTGAAAGACTAACCATTCCCTGTCCTCTAAATCAACTGACATTTGGAAGAACATAACTATCTGCTATTATAATGATAACATTCCAATTTCCAGATGAGGTTGGTCCAAACAATCATACGCCTCTGTTCAAGGTACAGATAGAAGTTAGCAACTCCACGCTTCTCATCTGGCTTTGATAAAGGCAAAATCATCGTTTCCAATTCATGTGAACCAAGTAAACCGTAATCTGGAATAATTATCATCGTTATGAGTGACGTGAACTGATTATAATTCATCCTTAACATGATGAATTGCTTCATGCCTTTATTTAAGAATAACTAACTGCTCCCACGAAGATACTGAAACATATATTGAAGCCACGCTCCTCGATCAACCCTTTAAGTGATAAGATCAACTAACTCAATTAACATCTACACGTTCTCGAATGAGTCTAAAGGATTTTCTATGTCATTACTCATGAGGGCAAACCAACTTTAGCTCAGTTGTGACTCAAAATATTTACACGCCTTTCCAAAGTACTAGATGTAAGCCACGTACTCCACGCTTCTCATCTGACTTTACACAAGGCAAAAACTTCCCTTTCACTGTATGTTGACAAAGCCGACTAACGCATCTTAACATAACTACCATTCTCCTTCCTCTATGTGAACCATACAAATAACCGTAACTCATTACACTCATCATGTCCCTATAAGTGTGAAGCAAGGTTTTCGTAATATCTAAAACCTAACTGCCTGCCTCCGCTTCATGGGACAGAGACCTGTAATGCTCCTCAGACTAACTCCAACTAACTACATCCAACTCAATACAAAAGCCACCCCTTCCGAAGCAACGCGAGGAACCCTGCCCCGGAGCGAAGCGCAGGGCCGCAGGGCCAGGACCTAGTCTATATAGTATTGAGCGATTTGTGGATACCAATTTTTAGTTTTGCGAAAGCGCTGATTGGCCGGGCGAGGGGGGGGCGGACGGTGGTTGGTCGGGCAAGCGAGGCGCGACGTCATTTCGGCTGACCGCCCGAAAACGGCAGTAATGATTGGCTCGCAGAGCGTTGGACGTCTGACTCAGCTCAGAAGGCTAAATGTGGATCCCACGAGAAAATGCGCGCGCTAGATAGAATGAAGCTGTTCCATTGGCTCACCGAGCGTCGTTCCGGCTGACTAAAGCCCATCAGACTAAATGTGGATACCAAGAGAGAATTCGCAAATGCTCATTCGTCGCCGCTAGCGTCTGCACCACGCTAAGAAAACTTTTCATCACCTCCCACAATCCAATTCTTCTTTCTCTTTTTCATCCATCATCGTCGTCGTCGAATTTCCGCCACCACCATCAGGTACGTCGTCCAATTTCTCATCGCTAACAATTATACAGGAAATAGTATTACACATGGCTTCAGGTGAGTAAACGGCTCCATTCTGACAAACCCACAGGTCGTCGTCGCATCAGTATTCATCCCGAAATCAGGTATGTCGTGCAATTTTCATCGCTGACAATCTACAGGCAGTTTCAGGTAAGTGACAGCGACCCCGTTTTTGAATTCTGACAATTATACAGGTCACTGCGTCTGAATTCCATCGCTTTTGAATCAGGTACGTCGTCTACAACGCTGATTGCTGACAATTTCACAGGAAACAGTATTACACATGGCTTCAGGTGAGTAAATGGCTCCATTTACATTACTGACAAAACCACAGGTCATCGTCGCAGCTGTAATACTTCGAAATCAGGTATGTCGCCCATTTTTCATCACTGACATTCTACAGGTAGTTTCAGGTAAGTAACAGCAGCGCCATTCTTGAGTTCTGACAATAAAACAGGTCGTTGCGTCTGAAGTCCATCGCTTTTGAATCAGGTACGTCTTCATATCAAGCGGACAATTCTCCACAGGATCCGAAATCGAAATCACCAGCGAAAGCTTCAAATGTAAGAAACATCCTCAAATTAATTACCTCACTGACAATTTTAGGCCTTCATTGCCCTTCATACTGCGATAACCCACAGGTACGTCTCCGAATAGCTTTCAGAAGTCATATTAACCGTCTCAGAATTAGTACTCACGAATCCGTCAAATATTTGACACCAGCATCTTCGCTATCCAATAAATTACGGTAACGAACAATATACCACATTTGCTCAGGTACGAATACAAAAATCATAGTATACTCTACTAACCAGATTTAGAATCGAATTCACCGCTGCTTAAAATATCGGACATCATCTTATTCGATTCAATGACATTCATCAGTTGTTAGTTCTTTGAATAGATGGCCATATTACCAGGTACGTTTCAAGTCGAGTTCCAAAACAGCCTTTAACAAGCTTTAGAAGATGTTTATTCGCAATGCCAACGAGTCTCAACAAAGTTTCAAGACGGAAATAACCCAATAATCCGTTAAAAAATAAGCAAAATGACTATTGGCTTCAGACGATGCATTAACTAGAGAACGACAGAAAAACGACATGCTTTATAAGTACAGAGAAAAGATCTCATTTAAACCACCCTGATTTGAAAGCGATTGCTAAGACTTACCTAGGACACATTCGTCACTTCAAAATCACATTCAACTTCGATGGCTTAAGATCACGTTTTAATCCGTTACCAAAAGAGCTCCTCAGAGACAACTGTTGCATTTCTATCGAAAAGGAAACTTCTAAATCAGGAATTTTGACAAATATCATGGTCAACGTGATTGAGAAGTCATTAAGAACATCCGAGACGTATCACTGACAGTTTATGAGTAGGAAATTGGCACATATTCCTTAACGGACTCGACTGGATACCATTGGCGCCTCAACTAAACCCAGAACCACCTCCAGGAGGACACACTTTCCAACTTCACCAAGTTTCGGACTCTGTAAGGACATTCGTAATGATTTCTCGCAATGACTTTTAAATTTGCCATACTGACGTAAAAGCGAAGCTTTTTATAACGTAAAACCAATTATCTGAAAATTGTGAAACTAACAAGTAAAGGTGTTGAAATTAATTGCATTTTGTCTAAATATAAATTGTGATTTGTAATCGTAGTAACGGCACAATTGTAACCAAAGATTATAAATATTATGTAATTTTACAATGAATTGGTAGAAAGAATTACAAATATTATGCTATTTATAATAAATCACAAATTATTTATGCAAATAGTGAATTGAACATAATTATACAAGATAGTATACACGATTATTCCAGCATAATAGTTATGAAAATAGTTTGTGCAGACATAAATAATATGAAATACATATATTTGTGCTGTTGTAACCATGGCAACTTTCGTCTTCGGTTAAATTGGTATCCATAGCAACACATTTATTCGGTTAAATTGATCTCCATGGCAACATATTTTATTCGCTTAATATGTTAACAAGGGTACCCCAGACATATTATGATATTTTACATAAATGCATTTTCGATTTATGCCGACATTATTTTAATCAACGTATATATATAACCATGGATACCCCTGACTCTGTATTCTTTTATGTCAATTAAGTCTCAGGGGTATCCATGATTGAAATTTAAGAAAATCATATCTTATAAGTAGGGATATCCCTGTAGGATAGTTGTATTCAAATAATTCATAATTATGGATAACGTTCGTTAGCTCGGACTTTTTGCCTGGGTTTATCCATGAGCTACCCTGTAATTATGATATTTATGACCCTACACTGTAGGGATACACCTAGCATGGATATTTTGAACTCTGAATCAGAGTAGGGATGTCCCTACTTCGAAATATTCTTATGCAGAGGAGCCATCATGGATATCCCTGACCATGTCTTTTTTTCTAGAATGATTACCCCGAGGGATATCCCAGTCTGTTAAAAGATTTGTGCAAAACAGTGTTAGGGATATCCTTGAAAGCATTTTTTAACATGCAGAAATACTTATTATATCACCCCTGACATAGCTACAACCCATTATCGATTTTTAGCATGGATATACCTTACAAGATTTTTTCAAGGTATTATGCTTGAGGGTATCCCTGATCGGATAATGAATTATGCATCCTGCTATGTTGATGGATCCCTGACTAGCATTTGCTTAATGTACAAACGCCAGCATGGCTATCCCAGACAAGATATTATGCTTTTATAACAGATATGACAGCATTCGTACCCTGAATCGAATTTTTACATGCATTGTTACAAGCATGGGTATGCCTCTAGGAACTTTCATATAGTATAAAATTATTTTATCTAATTCAATTATCATCTGTATAGACAATCGACCACTGATACAGTCATCCCTCTAATTACTTGAATGTTCGGTCGTAGTGAATTAGTTGATTATCAGGGGCATGACTATACCCTTCTACACCCGAAAAAGTAATTCACATTACTGCTGCAACTCAGAAAGCAATCGTCCGTCGTACATTTGAAACTCGAAGTAGTTTTAACGTGGTTGCGGGAATGGTTTGTCGCGACGACCTGTCGTTATCATCAGTGCAGGTGCAGGAGACAACTGTTGGGTTAAATCAATGCGAATTCTTCAATGCGGAAGGTAGATTAGTAGAGAATAAGACGACAAGGATGAAATATGCACCACAAGGATATTTGAGCGATGCTCCGCCCCTTGCGAATAGTAAGCAGGGCTTTTATTAGGAGAATACTATCACAGGAAAATAAGGTTAAGGATCCACCAGCGCGGCAGTTCGTCAATAACGATATTGCACGACGCTGCATAATTAAGCGCGATGCATCAATTTGAAGCTGAGTTCCGCCCCTTGCTGATAGTAATCAGGGCTTGCATGGTCGGAATTCATTCACAGGGATACTATACTGTGGAGCCATTCACGTAAAATAACTTCTTATATAACAAGTATTATCGCTGAAAAGAATCTGGGAAATCAAGGGTAGTTTACTCCCATGCTACAATAAGCTTGAGGGTTATAGCGGCGATATGAACATGGCTCCTTCATTACTAACCCGTCATCTCAACAGATTGACTTACAAGGATGCATCTTTCTGGATCCATCTACGCGTCCTATAGATTCACACCTGTAGATTTTGGAATACTCATTGCGACGTCATTACGCCACACCTACTAAAATTGGCAGTTTGTGGATCGAGTCTTTAAAAGTGGTTTATTAATTCTCACCTTCGACACGCAACATAGACGCGTGCCGTGATAATGATTTAATGTACAGGATATGTATAGAATAATCGGATACAAAGATATAAGATGCGATAATTAGTTGTCGTATTGCAAACATACTCAATTTTGCCCGCCGTTCGAAACACGTAGTTTGTGGTCATTGTACTGACGAGGTCACACTTTGAATGCTCAATACAACGCGAGTCAATGACCCAATATATGGATATCTTTGAAAAAAAAACAAATCTTTTCTATACAATTAGATGGTAAGGTCAAAGTTGCGCTATTCTGCCGGCGCAATCATAGGGATCAGTTTGTGGTTCATAGTCTTTAAATTGCGATGTATTGAATTGTTGGCACTTAGTGAGACATCTTCCACACATATTACTGCTGAAACTGTAACATTTTTTATTTTTTAAAAAAAATATGTTATTCAGCAAACGGTCACGCGACTTTCTTCATGTTTTTTTTTTGAATTTTTTGATAATTCTTATGTAATGATTGCGAATCGCTTATTTTTCGACGCTAGCAAGTCTCCACTCGCACAAACTATAAATATTTCCCGTCATCCATCCTTTCTCCTCCATCCATCCTAGACTTTTCAAAGACAGTTTCTTTTCATATAGTTTCACCATAAATTTTCAACCAACGACAGGTAAGTTTGTACTCCGATTAAAATACTTATCTAACAAGTTTATTGATAGTACACCACACACCCTTTATATTGATCTAACCTGTATCGACGACCTCAAGACGACAGTCTTCCGCCTACGCATAAAACATATGCTCCGCTGGCTACGTGTATGAGACAAATTAAGACCTATCAGTGACATGTAAAGAGAAGAAAGTCAAGGCTACAAAGACAGCCCACAGACGCTACAGAAAAACGTTGCAATAAAAGAAAAGTTAAAATCTATCAAGAAACATAAAACACAACGCGTATTCTATCATCCTACATGCGGTAGCTGTGTACGCAACTGGAAGCAATACCTCAGATATAAAATACAAGAGACGTTATTGGACGCAAATAAAATTAAATACGAACGAAAAATGTTCTTCGAAAACAGAATATCATCATCAGGGTTATCTTCAAAAAGAAACAATCTTCATCCACGATCCTCTACCATTAACTTAACGTGTGCCACAAATGTCTTAAAAAAGGCTGTGTCACTACACTCCTACTGGAGCATACGATGCACAAGTCCAGCCACTATTCCTATATCGTCGTGAACCTCACAGTCTTTTCATGATCTGAACATGTCTGGAATCCCACTCCACCAGTACAAAACCTTATACTAAACATGCATTTGTTTACTCTACCCTTCCTGCCATCTCCATCAACATCGAGGATTTAAATTATTACCACCTTAAATCAATCAATCCTACAGATTACCGTTCTGTTTCATCTCGACAGACAATAATGGTCTACATTTTACACAGAAGATCTTGACATATCCGTCCAACGACCGCTTATAATACCTGTTTGGAAAGGACATAGGTCTTCAATATCATGCAACATGACCTGTTGCGCAATCCACTTGACATCTCATATTCAGTAGAAAGACTAACCGTTCACTGTCCTATAAATCATCGGACATCTGGCAGAACATACTTATCTGCCGTTAGATTGAAAAACATTTCAATTTCCACATGAGGTTGGCCCAAACAATTATACGCCTCTTTCAGGGTACAGGTAGAAGTTAGCAACTCTACGCTTCTCATCTGGCTCTGATAAAGGCAAAATCATCATTTCCAATTCATGTGAATCAAGTAAACCGTAATTTGGAATGATATCATCGTTCTGCATCACGTAAACTGATTATAATTCATCCTTAGCATGATGAATTGCTTCATGCCTTTAATTGAGAATAACAAACTGCTCCCACAAAGAAAGTGAAACATGTACTGAAGCCATGCTCTTCAATCGACATCTATAAGTTATAGATCAACTAACTCACTTCTCATCTACACGTTCTCGAATGGGTTCATGAGGTTAACCTTTGCCATTCTCCATCTTGAATATAAACTAACTCTTCCTCAGGTGTGACTCAACATATTTACACGCCTTCGCAAGTACCAGATTGAAGGCACATACTCCACACTTCTAATCTGACTGTACAAAAGGCAAAATCTTCCCTTTCACTGCATGTGAACAATGCCGACTAACGCAGCTTAACATATCAAGCTTTTCCCTTCCACTTTATGTGAATCAAACTAACAACCGTTACTCATTACACTCAACATGCCCCCTTTCATGAGAAGCAAAGTTATCGTATTATCTAAAACCTAACTACCTGCCTCCGCTTCATGTGACAAAGACCTGTAATGCTCCTCAGACTAACTCCAACTAACTACATCCAACTCAATAAAAAAGCCACCCCTTCCGAAGCAACGCGAGGAACCCTGCCCCGGAGCGAAGCGCAGGGCCGCAGGGCCAGGACCTAGTCTATAATGTATTGGAGCATTTGTGGATCCCATTTCAGTTTTGCGTTGGCCCTGATTGGCTGCAAGAAGGGGGGGCGGACGGTGGTTGGTCGGAAGGGCAAAAGGCGACGTCATTTCGTCTGACCGCCCGAAAACGGCAGAAATGGTTGGCTCGCAGAGCGTCGGTTGTCTGACTCAGCGCAGAGGGCTAAATGTGGATACCGCGAGAAAGTGCGCGCGCGCTAGATAGAATGAAGCGGTTCCATTGGCTCACAGAGCATCGTTCCGGCTGACTAAAGCCCATCAGACTAAATGTGGATACCAAGTGAGAATCCGTGAATGCTCATTCGTCGCCGCTAGCGTCTGGACCACGCTAAGAAAACTTTTCATCACCTCCCACAATCCGCTTCTTCTTTCTCTTTTACATCCATCATCGTCGTCGTCGAATTTCCGCCACCACCATCAGGTACGTCGTCCTATCCGCATCGCTGACCATTTCACAGGAATATAGAACTACACATGGCTTCAGGTGAGTAAATGACTCCTTTTTGATACGCTGACAAACATATAGGTCGTCGTCGCAGCAGTATTCTTCCCCAAATCAGGTACGTCGACCACATTTCATCGCTGACAATCTACAGGAAACCGCAGGAAGCGTCAGGTATGTAAATGGCTCCATCCTCAATCACTGACAAATTCACAGGTCGTCGTCGAAGCAGTATTCATCTTGAAACCAGGTATGTCGTCCACTTTTCATTGCTGACAATCTACAGGAAGCGTCAGGTAAGTAACAGCAACTATATTCATGAATTCTGACAATTTTACAGGTCGCTGCGACAAATTTCCATCGCTTTTGTATCAGGTACGTCGTCTACAACGCTGATTGCTGACAATTTCGCAGGAAATTGTATTACACATGGCTTCAGGTGGGTCAAACACTCCATTCTCAATCTCTGACAAATCCACAGGTCGTTGTCGCAGCAGTCATAATTCCGGAATCTGGTAAGTCGTCCATCTTTCATCGCTAACAATCTACAGGAAGTCTCAGATGTGTGACACCCACTCCATTCTTGATCTCTGACCATAAAATAGGTCGCTGCGACAGAAATCACATCGTTTTTGAATCAGGTACGTCTTCAAATCAAGCTGACAATTCTCCACAGGATCCGAAATCGAAATCATCAGCTAAAGCTTCAAATTTAAGAAACATCCTCACACAAATTGCTTCACTGACAGTTTTAGGTCGTTCCTGCCCTTCATACTGCGATAACTTTCAGGTACGTCTCCGAATAGCTTCCAGAAGTTATATTAACTGTCTCAGAACTATCACTCACGAAACCAATAAATGTTTGACACCAGCATCTTCGCAATCCAATAAATTACGGCAACGAACAATATACCGCATTTGCTCAGGTACGAATCCAAAAACCATAGTACACTCAACTAACAAGCTTTAGAATCGAATTCACCGCTGTTCAAAATATCAGACATCATCTTATTCAATCCAATGACATTTATCAGTTGTTAGTTCTTTGAACAGACCGCAATATTACCAGTCACGTTTCAAGTCGAGTTCTAAAACAGTCATTAACGAGCTTTAGACAAAGATTATTCGCGATGCCAACGATTCTCATCAAAGCTTAAAGCAGAACAAACCCAATTACCCATTAAAATTAGTAAAACGATAATTGGAAACAGCCGATGCATCAACTAAAGAGCGATAGAAGACCGATAAGTTTGAGAAGTATAGAGAATCTGAAGATCAAATTCAACCCATCCTATTAAGAAAACGACTGCTAATTCATACTTAGGACACATTCGTCACTTAAAAATTACATTCAAGTTCGAAAGCTTCAGATATTGTATTTAAACCGCTATCAAAAGATCTCCACAGAGACACCAGTCGCATCCTTCCAGAGGAACTTCTTATCCCAGGTATCTGACAAATATCATGGTCGAAATTATCGAAAGGACATTTAGAACATGCTTCATATGAAAAACTTCATCCGAGACGTATCACTGACAATTAATAAGTAGGAAATTAGAACAAATTCCTTATAGGACTCGGCTGGATGTCATTGGCGCCTCAATTATACCCAGAACTACCTCCAGGAGGACACACTTTCCAACTTCACCAAGTCTCGGACTCTGGAAGGACGTTCGTAATGATTTTTCCCAATGACTTTTAAATTTGCCATTCTGACGTAAAAGCGAAGCTTTCAATAACGTAAAACCAATTATCTGAACATTGTGAAACTAACAAGTAAAAGTGTAGAGATTAATTGAATCGTGGCTAAAAATAACAACGTGATTAGTAATTGTAGTAACGGCATAATTGCAAGCAAAGATTATGAAAGTAATGTAATTTTTCAATGTATAAATAGAAAGGAACACAAAATTTATGCTTCTAATAATAAATCACAAATTATTTATGTTAATATGAAATTGAACAATTTAATACAAATTTAATTTACACAATTATTTAAGCATAATATTTATGAAATTGATTGTGCAGACATAATATATATGTAATGCATAGTTTTGTGCTGTTGTAACCATGGCAACTTCAGCCTTCGGTTAAATTGGTATCCATGGCAACCTATTTATTCGGTTAAATTTGTCTCCATGGCAACATATTTTATTCGGTTAATATAATAACATGGGTACCCCAGACACATTATGATATTTTATATAAATTCATTATCGAATTATGCCAACATTATTTTAATCAACTCATAAATATAACCATGGATACCCTTGATTTTGTGATTTTTTCTAACATTTGAGACCTAGGGGTATCCATGATTGAAATTTAGGAATATCATAATTGCATGTAGGGATATCCCTGATCTAAAGTTATGTTCAAATAATTCATAAATTGTGATAACGTTCATAAGTTCATACTTTTTGCCTGGGTTTATCCATGGGCTACCCTGATATCTTAATATTTATAACCCTACATGTGTAGGGATATGCCTAGCATGGCCATTTTTGAACTTCGAATCAGTGTAGGGGTATCCCTATTTCGATTCATTCTTATGCAGACGAGCCATCATGGATATCCCTGACAATGTCTTTTTTCCTAGAATGATTACTCCGAGGGATATCCCAGTCTGTTAAACGATTTATGCAAAATACTGTAAGGGATATCCTTAAAAGCATTTTTAAATATGCAGAAATGCTAATTACATCACCCCTGACATTGCTACAACCCATAATCGATTTTTAGCATGGATATACCTTACAAGATTATTCAAGGTATTATGCTTGAGGGTATCCCTGATCGGATTATGAATTATGCAACCTGCTATGTTGAGGGATCCCTGACTAGCATTTGCTTAATGTACAAACGCCAGCATGGCTATCCCAGATAAGATATTATGCTTTTATAACATATATGACACCATTTTGTACCCTGAATCGAATTTTACTTTATGGATTTTTACAAGCATGGGTATGCCACTAGGAACTTTTAAATAGTATAGAATTATTTTATCTCATTCAATTATCATCTGCATAGACAATCGACCACTGATACAGTCACCCCTCTAATTACTTGAATGTTCGGTCGTAGTGAATTAGTTGATTATCAGAGGCATGACTATACCCTTCTACACCCGAAAAAGTAATTCGCATTACTGCTGCAACTCAGAAAGCAATCGTCCATCGTACATTTGAAACTCGAAGTAGTTTTAACGTGGTTGCGGGAATGGTTTGTAGCGACGACCTGTCGTTATCATCAGTGCAGGTGCAGGAGACAACTGTTGGGATAAATTAATGCGAATTCTTCAATGCGGAAGGTCGATTAGTAGAGAATAAGACGAAAAGGATGAAATATGCACCACAAGGATATTTGAGCGATGTTCCGCCCCTTGCGAATAGTAAGCAGGGCTTTTATTAGCAGAATACTATCACAGGAATACATGGTTAAGGATCCACCAACGCTGCAGTTCGTCAATAACGATATCACACGACGCTGCATATTAAGCGCGATGCATCAAGTTTAAGCTGAGTTCCGCCCCTTCCTGATAGCATTCAGGGCTTGCATGGTCGGAATTCATTCACAGGGATATCATGCTGTGGATCCATTCACGTAAATCAACTTATTATATAACATGCATTGTCGCTGAAGAGGACCTGGATAATCAAGGGTAGCTTACTCCCATGCTACAATAAGCTTGAGGGTTATAGCGGCGATATGAACATGGATCCTTCATTGTAATTTCGTCATCTCAACCGATTGACATACAAGAATGCATCTTTCTGGATCCATCTACGCGTCCTATAGATTCACACCTGTAGATTTTGGAATACTCATTGCGACGTCATTACGCCACACCTACTAAAATTGTCAGTTTGTGGATCGAGTAATTTAAGAATGGTTTTCAATTCTCACCTTCGACACGTAACATGAACGCATGCCGTGATAATGATTTAAGTATTGGATAATCGGATACAAAGATATAAGATGCGATAATTAGTTGTCGTATTGCAAACATACTCAATTTTGCCCGCCGTTCGAAACACGTAGTTTGTGGTCATTGTACTGACGAGGCCACACTTTGAATGCTCAATACAACGCGAGTCAATGACCCAATATATGGATATCTTTGTAAAACAAAACAAATCTTTTCTACACAATTAGATGGCAAGGTCAAAGTTGCGCTATTCTGCCAGCGCAATCTTAAGGATCAGTTTGTGGTTCATAGTCTTTAAATGGTGTACTTATTAGTTGCCACTTAGCAAGTAATATTCTACACATGATACTACTGAAAATGTCCCATATTTTATTTTATTAAAAAAAATATGTCATTCAGCAAAACGGTCACGTGACTTTCTTAATGTCTTTTTTTTTGAACTTTTTGATCATTCTTATGTAATGACTGCGTATCGCTTATTTTTGACGCTAGCAAGTCCCCACCCGCACAAACTATAAATATTTCTCATCATCTCAATCTCCTCTCCACTTCACCTTCAACTTTCACATTCAATTTTTGATGTCATATGGTTTCACCATAAATCTTCACCCATCATCAGTTTGGTTTCTTACTTCGATTAAATTAATTAACTATCACTTTTATTGACAGTACACCACACATTTATATTGGTCGAACCTGTATCGACGACCTCAAGTCGAATATTTCTACGCATAAAACATAAGCTCCACTGGCTACGTTTATGAGACATAAATTAAGACCTATCATTGACATGTGAAGAGAAGAAAGTCAAGGCTACAAAGACAGCCCACAGACGCTACAGAAAAACGTTGCAATTAAAGAAAAGTTAAAATCTATCAAGAAACATAAAACACAACGCGTATTCTAACATCCTACAAGCGGTAGCTGTGTACGCCACTGGAATCAATACCTCAGACATACAATACAAGAGACGTTATCGGATGCAAATAAAACTATATATGAATGAAAAATGTTCTTCGAAACAGAATATTACCGTCAGGGTTATCATCAAAAAGAAACAATCTTCACGATCTTCTACCATTAACTTTACGTGTGCCACAAATGTCTTAAAGAAGGCTGCGTCACTACACTCCTACTGGAGCATACGATGCACAAGCCCATCCACTATTCCTACATCGTCGTGAACTTCACAGACTTTTCATGATCTGAACATGTCTTGAATCCCACTCCACCAGTCCAAGGTCCTTATACCACATAGCATGTTGTATACTCGACCCTACCGGTTTCATCCTCCATCAACATCGAGGATCTTAATTTATGCCCTTCTCACATCAATCAATCCTACAGATTACCTTTCTGTTTCATCTCGACAGACATTATAGGTCTACATTTTCCACAGAAGACCTTGACCCATCCTTTCCAACGACCGCTTATAATACCTGTTTGGAAAGGACATAGGTCTTCAATATCATGCAACATGACCTGTTGCGCAATCCACTTGACATCTCATTCAGTAGAAAGACTAACCGTTCACTGTCCTATAAATCATCTGACATCTGGCAGAACATACTTTTCTGCCGTTAGATTGAAAAACATTTCAATTTCCACATGAGGTTGGCCCAAACAATTATACGCCTCTTTCAGGGTACAGGTAGAAGTTAGCAACTCCACGCATCTCATCTGGCTCTGATAAAGGCAAAATCATCATTTCCAATTCATGTGAATCAAGTAAACCGTAATTTGGAATGATATCATCGTTCTTCATCACGTAAACTGGTTATAATTCATCCTTAGCATGATGAATTGCTTCATGCCTTTAATTGAGAATAACAAACTGCTCCCACAAAGAAAGTGAAACATGTACTGAAGCCATGCTCTACGATCTACATCTATAAGTTATAGATCAACTAACTCACTTCTCATCTACACGTTCTCGAATGGGTTCATGAGGTTAACCTTTGCCATTCTCCATCTTGAATATAAACTAACTCTTCCTCAGGTGTGACTCAAAATATTTACACGCCCTCGCAAGTACCAGATTGAAGGCACATACTCCACACTTCTAATCTGGCTGTACAAAAGGCAAAATCTTCCCTTTCACTGCATGTTGACAAAGCCGACTAACGCAGCTTAACATATTGACCATTCTCCTTCCTCTTTATGTGAACCATACAAATAACCGTAACTCATTACCCTCATCATGTCCCCTTAAGCGTGAAGCAAGGTTTTCGTAATATCTAAAACCTAACTACCTGCCTCCGCTTCATGTGACAAAGACCTGTAATGCTCCCCAGACTAACTCCAACTAACTACATCCAACTCAATATAAAAGCCACCCCTTCCGAAGCAACGCGAGGAACCCTGCCCCGGAGCGAAGCGCAGGGCCGCAGGGCCAGGACCTAGTCTATAATGTATTGGAGCATTTGTGGATACCAATTTTTAGTTTTGCGAAAGCGCTGATTGGCTGGGCGAGGGGGAGGAGGCCGGTGGTTGGTCGGGCAAGCGAGGCGCGACGTCATTTCGGCTGACCGCCCGAAAACGGCAGTAATGGTTGGCTCGCAGAGCGTTGGATGGCTGACTCAGCCCAGAGGGCTAAATGTGGATACCGCGAGAAAATGCGAGCGCTAGATAGAATGAAGCGGTTCCATTGGCCCACGAGCGTTCTTCCGGCTGACTAAAGCCCATCAGACTAAATGTGGATACCGTGTGAGAATTCGCAAATGCTCATTCGTCGCCGCTAGCGTCTGGACCACGCTAACAAAATTTTTCATCACCTCCCACAATCTGTTTCTTCTTTCGCTTTTACATCCATCATCGTCGTCGTCGAATTTCCGCCACCACCATCAGGTACGTCGTCCTATCACCATCGCTGACCATTTCACAGGAATATAGAACTACACATGGCTTCAGGTGAGTAAACGGCTCCATTCTGACGAACCCACAGGTCGTCGTCGCATCAGTATTCATCCCGAAACCAGGTATGTCGTCCATTTTTCATCGCTGACAATCTACAGGAAACCGCAGGAAGCGTCAGGTATGTAAATGGCTCCATTCTCAATCACTGACAAATTCACAGGTCGTCGTCGAAGCAGTATTCATCTTGAAACCAGGTATGTCGTCCACTTTTCATCGCTGACAATCTACAGGAAGCGTCAGGTAAGTAAGTAACAGCAACTATATTCATGAATTCTGACAATTTTACAGGTCGCTGCGTCAAAATTCCATCGCTTTTGTATCAGGTACGTCTTCTACAACGCTGATTGCTGACAATTTCGCAGGAAATTGTATTACACATGGCTTCAGGTGAGTAAATGGCTCCATTAATATTACTGACAAATCCACAGGTCGTTGTCGCAACAGTAATAATTCGAAATCAGGTACGTCGTCCATTTTTTATCGCTGACAATCTACAGAAAGCCTGAGATGAGTGACCCCACTCTAATCGTGAACTCTGACAATTAAACAGGTCGCCGCGACATCATTTCATCGTTACTAGATCAGGTACGTCTTCAAATCAAGCTGATAATTCTTCACAGGCTCCTAAATCGAAATCATTAGCTAAAGCCACAAATGTAAGAAACATCCTCACACAAAGTGCTTCATTGACAGTTTTAGGTCGTTCCTGCTCTTCATACTGCGATAACTTTCAGGTACGTCTCTGAATAGCTTCCAGAAGTCAAATTAACTGTCTCACAACTATCACTCACGAAACCAATAAATGTTTGACACCAGCATCTACGCAATTCAATAAATTACGGCAACGAACAATATACCGCATTTGCTCAGGTACGAATCCTAAAACCATAGTACACTCAACTAACAAGCTTTAGAATCGAATTCACCGCTGCTTAAAATATCAGACATGATCTTATTCGATCTAATGACATTCATCAGTTGATAGTTCTTTGAACAGATCGCAATATTACCAGTCACGTTTCAAATCGAGTTCTAAAACAGTCATTAACGAGCTTTAGACAAAGTTTATTCGCGATGCCAACGATTCTCATCAAAGCTTAATGCAGAACAAACCCAATTACCCATTAAAATAAGTAAAACGATAATTGGAAACAGCCGATGCATCAACTAAAGAGCGATAGAAACCCGATAAGTTTGAGAAGTATTTAGAATCTGAAGATCAAATTCAACCCATCCTGTTAAGAAAACGACTGCTAATACATACTTAGGACACATTCGTCACTTAAAAATTACATTCAAGTTCGAAAGCTTCAGATATTGTATTTAAACCGCTATCAAAAGATCTCCACGGAGACACCAGTCGCATCCTTCCAGAGGAACTTCTTATTCCAGGTATCTGACAAATATCATGGTCGAAATTATCGAAAGGACATTTAAAACATGCTTCATTTGAAAAACTTCATCCGAGACGTATCACTGACAGTTTATGAGTAGGAAATTGGCACATATTCCTTAACGGACTCGACTGGATACCATTGGCGCCTCAACTATACTCAGAACCACCTCCAGGAGGACACACATCCAACACCAATTTCGGACCATACAAGGACAATCGTAATGATTTCTCGCAATGACTTTTAAATTTGCCATACTGACGTAAAAGCGAAGCTTTTCATAACGTTAAACATATTATCTGATAATTGTGAAACTAACAAGTAAATGTGTAGTGAGTAATTGCATTGTGGCTTAAAATAAAATCGTGATTTGTAATCGTAGAAATGGCACAATTGCAAGATAAAATCACAAAAATTATGTAATTCACAATAAATGAATCGAACGAAACACAATATTTATGCTAATTATCATTAATCAAATATTTTTTATGCGAATATCAAAATGAACAAATTAATACACAATTAATATACACAAATATTCCAGCATTATATTTATGAAAAGGATTGTGCAGACGTATTTATATGAAATGCATAGATTTGTGCTGTTGTAACCATGGCAACTTTCGTCTTCGGTTAAATTTGTCTCCATGGCAACATATTTTATTCGGTTAATATAATAACATGGGTACCCCAGACACATTATGATATTTTATATAAATTTATTTTCGAATTATGCCAACATTATTTTAATCAACTCATAAATATAACCATGGATACCCTTGATTCTGTAATTTTTTCTAACATTTGGGACCCAGGGGTATCCATGATTGAAATTTAAGAATATCATATTTGCATGTATGGATATCCCTGATCTAAAGTTGTATACAAATAATTCATAAATTGGGATAACGTTCATAAGTTAAAACTTTTTGCCTGGGTTTATCCATGGGCTACCCAGAAATATTAATATTTAGAACCCTACATGTGTAGGGATACGCCTAGCATGGCCATTTTTGAGCTCCGAATCAGTGTAGGGGTATCCATATTTCGATTCATTCTTATGCAGAGGAGCCATCATGGATATCCCTGACATTGTCTTTTTTTCTTTTATGAATACCCCGAGGGATATCCCAGTCTGTTAAATGATTTATGCAAAACAGTGTTAGGGATATCCTTGAAAGCATTTTTAATTTGCAGAAATACTTATTATATCACCTCCAACGCAGTTACAACCCATTCCCGGTTGTTAGCATGGATAAACCTGACAAGGATTTTTTCAAGGTGTTATGCTTGAGGGTATCCCTGATCGGACTATGAATTATGCATCATGCTATGTTGTTGAACCGTGACAACCAGTTGACCCATGTATACACGTCAGCATGGCTATCCCAGATATTTATTGAGCTTTTACAACAGTTATGACAGCATTTCGTACCCGGAATCGAATTTTTACATGCATTGTTACAAGCATGGGTATGCCTCTAGGAACTTTCATATAGTATAAAATTATTTTATCTAATTCAATTATCATCTGTATAGACAATCGACCACTGATACAGTCATCCCTCTAATTACTTGAATGTTCGGTCGTAGTGAATTAGTTGATTATCAGAGGCATGACTATACCCTTCTACACCCGAAAAATTAATTCGCATTACTGCTGCAACTCAGTAAGCAATCGTCCATCGTACATTTGAAACTCGAAGTAGTTTTAACGTGGTTGCGGGAATGGTTTGTCGCGACGACCTGTCGTTATCATCAGTGCAGGTGCAGGAGACAACTGTTGGGATAAATTAATGCGAATTCTTCAATGCGGAAGGTCGATTAGTAGAGAATAAGACGACAAGGATGAAATATGCACCACAAGGATATTTGAGCGATGTTCCGCCCCTTGCGAATAGTAAGCAGGGCTTTTATTAGCAGAATACTATCACAGGAATACATGGACAAGGATCCACCAACGCGGCAGTTTGTCAATAACGATATCACACAACACTGCATAATTAAGCGCGATGCTTTGAGTTCAAGCTGAGTTCCGCCCCATGCTGATAGTAATCAGGGCTTGCATGGTCAGAATTCATTCACAGGGATACTATACTGTGGAGCCATTCACGTAAAATAACTTCTTATATAACAAGTATTATCGCTGAAAAGGACCTGGGAAATCAAGGGTAGTTTACTCCCATGCTACAATAAGCTTGAGGGTTATAGCGGCGATATGAACATGGTTCCTTCATTGTAAATTCGTCATCTCAACTGATTGACTTATAAGGATGCATTATTCTGAATCCATCTACGCGTCCTATAGATTCACACATGTAGATTTTGGCATTACCATTGCGACGTCATTACGCCACACCTACTAAAATTGTCAGTTTGTGGATCGAATGTTTTAAGAATGGTTTTTAATTCTCACCTTCGACACGTAACATAGACGCATGCCGTGATAATGATTTAAGGTATTGGATAATCGGATACAAAGATATAAGATGTGATAATTAGTTGTCGTATTGGAAACATACTCAATTATGCCCTCCATTCGAAACACGTAGTTTGTGGTTATTGTACTTACAAGGGCCACACTTTGAATGCTCAGTACAACGCGAGTCAATGACCCAATATATGGATATCTTTGAAAAACAAATCGAATCTTTTCTACACAATTAGATGGCAAGGTCAAAGTTGCGCTATTCTTCCAGTGCAATCATAAGGATCAGTCTGTGGTACATAGTCATTAAATTGCGATGTATTGAATTGTTGTCACTTAGCGAGACATATTCCACACATATTACTGCTGAAACTGTAACATTTTTTATTTTTTAAAAAAAAAAATATGTTATTCAGCAAACGGTCACGCGACTTTCTTCATGTTTTTTTTTTGAACTTTTTGATAATTCTTATGTAATGATCGCGTATCGCTTATTTTTCGACGCTAGCAAGTCTCCACTCGCACAAGCTATAAATATTTCCCATCACCCATCCATCGTCCCATGTTCATCCGAAACTTTTCACAAACAATTTCATTTCAAACAGTTTCACCATAAATTTTCAACCAACGACAGGTAAGTTTGTACTCCGATTAAAATACTTATCTAACAAGTTTATTGATAGTACACCACACTACCTTTAAATTGATCTAACCTGTAACGACGACCTCAAGACGACAGTCTCCTGCCTACGCATAAACATATGCTCCGCTGGCTACGTGTATGAGACAAATTAAGATCTATCATTGACATGTAAAGAGAAGAAAGTCAAGGCTACAAAGACAGCCCACAGAAGCTACAGAAAAACGTTGCAATAAAAGAAAAGTTAAAATCTATCAAGAAACATAAAACACAACGCGTATTCTATTATCCCACATGCGGTAGCTGTGTACGCAATTGGAAGCAATACCTCAGATATACAATACAAGAGACGTTATTGGACGCAAATAAAATTAAATACGAACGAAAAATGTTCTTCGAAAACAGAATATCATCATCAGGGTTATCTTCAAAAAGAAACAATCTTCATCCACGATCTTCTACCATTAACTTAACGTGTGCCACAAATGTCTTAAAAAAGGCTGTGTCACTACACTCCTACTGGAGCATACGATGCACAAGTCCAGCCACTATTCCTATATCGTCGTGAACTTCACAGACTTTTCATGATCTGAACATGTCTGGAATCCCACTCCACCAGTACAAGACCTTATACTAAACATGCATTTGTTTACTCGACCCTTCCTGCCATCTCCATCAACATCGAGGATTTAAATTATTACCACCTTAAATCAATCAATCCTACAGATTACCGTTCTGTTTCATCTCGACAGACACTAATGGTCTACATTTTACACAGAAGATCTTGACATATCCATCCAATGCCCGCTTATAATACCTGCTTGGAAAGGACAGGGCTTCAACATTATGCAACATAACCTGTCGACGCGCCGCCCACTTGAATCTCATGTTCAGGTGAAAGACTAACCATTCCCTGTCCTCTAAATCAACTGACATTTGGAAGAACATAACTATCTGCTATTATAATGATAACATTCCAATTTCCAGATGAGGTTGGTCCAAACAATCATACGCCTCTGTTCAAGGTACAGATAGAAGTTAGGAACTCCACGCTTCTCATCTGGCTTTGATAAAGGCAAAATCATCGTTTCCAATTCATGTGAATCAAGTAAACCGTAATCTTGAATGATTATCTTCGATCTGCCTCACGTAGATTGATTATGATTCATCCTTAACACGATGAATTGCTTAATGCCTTTATTTGAGAATAACTAACTGCTCTCACGAAGATAGTGAAACATGTAGAAGCCATGCTCTTCAATCGACATCTATAAGTGATGAGATCAACTGACTCGGTTCTCATCTACATGTTTTCGAATGAGTCTAAAGGATTTTCTATGTCATTACTCATGAGGGCAAACCAACTTTAGCTCTGTTGTGACTCAAAATATTTACACGCCTTTCCAAAGTACTAGATGTAAGCCACGTACTCCACGCTTCTCATCTGACTTTACACAAGGCAAAAACTTCCCTTTCACTGTATGTTGACAAAGCCGACTAACGCATCTTAACATAACTACCATTCTCCTTCCTCTATGTGAACCATACAAATAACCGTAACTCATTACACTCATCATGTCCCTATAAGTGTGAAGCAAGGTTTTCGTAATATCTAAAACCTAACTGCCTGCCTCCGCTTCATGGGACAGAGACCTGTAATGCTCCCCAGACTAACTCCAACTAACTACATCCAACTCAATACAAAAGCCACCCCTTCCGAAGCAACGCGAGGAACCCTGCCCCGGAGCGAAGCGCAGGGCCGCAGGGCCAGGACCTAGTCTATAATGTATTGGAGCATTTGTGGATACGATTTCAGTTTTGCGTTGGCCCTGATTGGCTGCAAGAAGGGGGGGCGGACGGTGGTTGGTCGGAAGGGCAAAAGGCGACGTCATTTCGGCTGACCGCCTGAAAACGGCAGAAATGGTTGGCTCGCAGAGCGTTGGACGTCTGACTCAGCTCAGAAGGCTAAATGTGGATCCCACGAGAAAATGCGCGCGCTAGATAGAATGAAGCTGTTCCATTGGCTCACCGAGCGTCGTTCCGGCTGACTAAAGCCCATCAGACTAAATGTGGATACCGTGTGAGAATTCGCAAATGCTCATTCGTCGCCGCTAGCGTCTGGACCACGCTAAGAAAATTTTTCATCACCTCCCACAATCCGCTTCTTCTTTCTCTTTTACATCCATCATCGTCGTCGTCGAATTTCCGCCACCACCATCAGGTACGTCGACCTATCCGCATCGCTGACCATTTCACAGGAATATAGAACTACACATGGCTTCAGGTGAGTAAACGGCTCCATTCTGACAAACCCACAGGTCGTCGTCGCAGCAGTATTCATCCCGAAACCAGGTATGTCGTCCATTTTTCATCGCTGACAATCTACAGGCAGTTTCAGGTAATTGACAGCGACCCCGTTTTTGAATTCTGACAATTATACAGGTCGCTGCGACAAAATTCCATCGCTTTTGTATCAGGTACGTCGTCGACAACGCTGATTGCTGACAATTTCACAGGAAACAGTATTACACATGGCTTCAGGTGAGTAAATGGCCCCATTTATATTACTGACAAAACCACAGGTCATCGTCGCAGCTGTAATAATTCGAAATCAGGTACGTCGTCCATTTTTCATCGCTGACAATCTACAGAAAGCCTCAGATGAGTGACCCCCACTCTAATCGTGAACTCTGACAATTAAACAGGTCGCCGCGACATCATTTCATCGTTACTAGATCAGGTACGTCTTCAAATCAAGCTGACAATTCTCCACAGGATCCGAAATCGAAATCACCAGCGAAAGCTTCAAATGTAAGAAACATCCTCACACAAATTGCTTCACTGACAGTTTTAGGTCGTTCCTGCCCTTCATACTGCGATAACTTTCAGGTACGTCTCCGAATAGCTTCCAGAAGTCATATTAACTGTCTCAGAACTATCACTCACGAAACCAATAAATGTTTGACACCAGAATCTTCGCAATCCAATAAATTAAGGCAACGAACAATATACCGCATTTGCTCAGGTACGAATCCAAAAACCATAGTACACTCAACTAACAAGCTTTAGAATCGAATTCACCGCTGCTTAAAATATCAGACATCATATTATTCGATCCAATGACATTCATCAGTTGATAGTTTTTTGAACAGATCGCAATATTACCAGTCACGTTTCAAGTCGGGTTCTAATTCAGTCATTAACAAGTTTTAGACAAAGATTATTCGCGATGCCAACGATTCTCATCAAAGCTTAAAGCAGAACAAACCCAATTACCCATTAAAATTAGTAAAACGATAATTGGAAACAGCCGATGCATCAACTAAAGAGCGATAGAAAACCGATAAGTTTGAGAAGTATAGAGAATCTGAAGATCAAATTCAACCCATCCTGTTAAGAAAATGACTGCTAATACATACTTAGGACACATTCGTCACTTAAAAATTACATTCAAGTTCGAAAGCTTCAGATATTGTATTTAAACCGCTATCAAAAGATCTCCACGGAGACACCAGTCGCATCCTTCCAGAGGAACTTCTTATCTCAGGTATCTGACAAATATCATGGTCGAAATTATCGAAAGGACATTTAAAACATGCTTCATTTGAAAAACTTCATCCGAGACGTATCACTGACAGTTTTTGAGTAGGAAATTGGCACATATTCCTTAACGGACTCGACTGGATACCATTGGCGCCTCAACTATACTCAGAACCACCTCCAGGAGGACACACATCCAACACCGATTTCGGACCATACAAGGACAATCGTAATGATTTCTCGCAATGACTTTTAAATTTGCCATACTGACGTAAAAGCGAAGCTTTTCATAACGTTAAACATATTATCTGATAATTGTGAAACTAACAAGTAAATGTGTAGTGAGTAATTGCATTGTGGCTTAAAATAAAATCGTGATTTGTAATCGTAGAAATGGCACAATTGCAAGATAAAATTACAAAAATTATGTAATTCACAATAAATGAATCGAACGAAACACAATATTTATGCTAATTATCATTAATCAAATATTTTTTATGCAAATATCAAAATGAACAAATTAATACACAATTAACATACACAAATATTTCAGCATAATATTTATGAAAATGATTGTGCAGACGTATTTATATGAAATGCATAGATTTGTGCTGTTGTAACCATGGCAACTTTCGTCTTCGGTTAAATTGGTATCCATGGCAACAGATTTTTTCGGTTAAATTTGTCTCCATGGCAACATATTTTATTCGGTTAATATAATAACATGGGTACCCCAGACACATTATGATATTTTATATAAATTCATTTTCGAATTATGCCAACATTATTTTAATCAACTCATAAATATAACCATGGATACCCTTGATTCTGTAATTTTTTCTAACATTTGAGACCCAGGGGTATCCATGATTGAAATTTAAGAATATCATATTTGCATGTATGGATATCCCTGATCTAAAGTTGTATACAAATAATTCATAAATTGGGATAACGTTCATAAGTTAAAACTTTTTGCCTGGGTTTGTCCATGGGCTACCCTGAAATATTAATATTTAGAACCCTACATAGGTAGGGATACGCCTAGCATGGCCATTTTTGAGCTCCGAATCAGTGTAGGGGTATCCATATTTCGATTCATTCTTATGCAGAGGAGCCATCATGGATATCCCTGACATTGTCTTTTTTTCTATTATGAATACCCCGAGGGATATCCCAGTCTGTTAAATGATTTATGCAAAACAGTGTTAGGGATATCCTTGAAAGCATTTTTAATTTGCAGAAATACTTATTATATCACCTCCAACGCAGTTACAACCCATTCCCAGTTGTTAGCATGGATAAACCTGACAAGGATTTTTTCAAGGTGTTATGCTTGAGGGTATCCCTGATCGGACTATGAATTATGCATCATGCTATGTTGTTGAACCCTGACAACCAGTTGACCCATGTATACACGTCAGCATGGCTATCCCAGATATTTATTGAGCTTTTACAACAGTTATGACAGCATTTCGTACCCGGAATCGAATTTTTACATGCATTGTTACAAGCATGGGTATGCCTCTAGGAACTTTCATATAGTATAAAATTATTTTATCTAATTCAATTATCATCTGTATAGACAATCGACCACTGATACAGTCATCCCTCTAATTACTTGAATGTTCGGTCGTAGTGAATTAGTTGATTATCAGAGGCATGACTATACCCTTTTACACCCGAAAAATTAATTCGCATTACTGCTGCAACTCAGAAAGCAATCGTCCATCGTACATTTGAAACTCGAAGTAGTTTTAACGTGGTTGCGGGAATGGTTTGTCGCGACGACCTGTCGTTATCATCAGTGCAGGTGCAGGAGACAACTGTTGGGATAAATTAATGCGAATTCTTCAATGCGGAAGGTCGATTAGTAGAGAAAAAGACGACAAGGATGAAATATGCACCACAAGGATATTTGAGCGATGCTCCGCCCCTTGCGAATAGTAAGCAGGGCTTTTATTAGGAGAATACTATCACAGGAATACATGGTTAAGGATCCACCAACGCTGCAGTTCGTCAATAACGATATCACACGACGCTGCATATTAAGCGCGATGCATCAAGTTTAAGCTGAGTTCCGCCCCTTCCTGATAGCATTCAGGGCTTGCATGGTCGGAATTCATTCACAGGGATATCATGCTGTGGATCCATTCACGTAAATCAACTTATTATATAACATGCATTGTCGCTGAAGAGGACCTGGATAATCAAGGGTAGCTTACTCCCATGCTACAATAAGCTTGAGGGTTATAGCGGCGATATGAACATGGATCCTTCATTGTAATTTCGTCATCTCAACCGATTGACATACAAGAATGCATCTTTCTGGATCCATCTACGCGTCCTATAGATTCACACCTGTAGATTTTGGAATACTCATTGCGACGTCATTACGCCACACCTACTAAAATTGTCAGTTTGTGGATCGAGTAATTTAAGAATGGTTTTCAATTCTCACCTTCGACACGTAACATGAACGCATGCCGTGATAATGATTTAAGTATTGGATAATCGGATACAAAGATATAAGATGCGATAATTAGTTGTCGTATTGCAAACATACTCAATTTTGCCCGCCGTTCGAAACACGTAGTTTGTGGTCATTGTACTGACGAGGCCACACTTTGAATGCTCAATACAACGCGAGTCAATGACCCAATATATGGATATCTTTGTAAAACAAAACAAATCTTTTCTACACAATTAGATGGCAAGGTCAAAGTTGCGCTATTCTGCCAGCGCAATCTTAAGGATCAGTTTGTGGTTCATAGTCTTTAAATGGTGTACTTATTAGTTGCCACTTAGCAAGTAATATTCTACACATGATACTACTGAAAATGTCCCATATTTTATTTTATTAAAAAAAATATGTCATTCAGCAAAACGGTCACGTGACTTTCTTAATGTCTTTTTTTTTGAACTTTTTGATCATTCTTATGTAATGACTGCGTATCGCTTATTTTTGACGCTAGCAAGTCCCCACCCGCACAAACTATAAATATTTCTCATCATCTCAATCTCCTCTCCACTTCACCTTCAACTTTCACATTCAATTTTTGATGTCATATGGTTTCACCATAAATCTTCACCCATCATCAGTTTGGTTTCTTACTTCGATTAAATTAATTAACTATCACTTTTATTGACAGTACACCACACATTTATATTGGTCGAACCTGTATCGACGACCTCAAGTCGAATATTTCTACGCATAAAACATAAGCTCCACTGGCTACGTTTATGAGACATAAATTAAGACCTATCATTGACATGTGAAGAGAAGAAAGTCAAGGCTACAAAGACAGCCCACAGACGCTACAGAAAAACGTTGCAATTAAAGAAAAGTTAAAATCTATCAAGAAACATAAAACACAACGCGTATTCTAACATCCTACAAGCGGTAGCTGTGTACGCCACTGGAATCAATACCTCAGACATACAATACAAGAGACGTTATCGGATGCAAATAAAACTATATATGAATGAAAAATGTTCTTCGAAACAGAATATTACCGTCAGGGTTATCATCAAAAAGAAACAATCTTCACGATCTTCTACCATTAACTTTACGTGTGCCACAAATGTCTTAAAGAAGGCTGCGTCACTACACTCCTACTGGAGCATACGATGCACAAGCCCATCCACTATTCCTACATCGTCGTGAACTTCACAGACTTTTCATGATCTGAACATGTCTTGAATCCCACTCCACCAGTCCAAGGTCCTTATACCACATAGCATGTTGTATACTCGACCCTACCGGTTTCATCCTCCATCAACATCGAGGATCTTAATTTATGCCCTTCTCACATCAATCAATCCTACAGATTACCTTTCTGTTTCATCTCGACAGACATTATAGGTCTACATTTTCCACAGAAGACCTTGACCCATCCTTTCCAACGACCGCTTATAATACCTGTTTGGAAAGGACATAGGTCTTCAATATCATGCAACATGACCTGTTGCGCAATCCACTTGACATCTCATTCAGTAGAAAGACTAACCGTTCACTGTCCTATAAATCATCTGACATCTGGCAGAACATACTTTTCTGCCGTTAGATTGAAAAACATTTCAATTTCCACATGAGGTTGGCCCAAACAATTATACGCCTCTTTCAGGGTACAGGTAGAAGTTAGCAACTCCACGCATCTCATCTGGCTCTGATAAAGGCAAAATCATCATTTCCAATTCATGTGAATCAAGTAAACCGTAATTTGGAATGATATCATCGTTCTTCATCACGTAAACTGGTTATAATTCATCCTTAGCATGATGAATTGCTTCATGCCTTTAATTGAGAATAACAAACTGCTCCCACAAAGAAAGTGAAACATGTACTGAAGCCATGCTCTACGATCTACATCTATAAGTTATAGATCAACTAACTCACTTCTCATCTACACGTTCTCGAATGGGTTCATGAGGTTAACCTTTGCCATTCTCCATCTTGAATATAAACTAACTCTTCCTCAGGTGTGACTCAAAATATTTACACGCCCTCGCAAGTACCAGATTGAAGGCACATACTCCACACTTCTAATCTGGCTGTACAAAAGGCAAAATCTTCCCTTTCACTGCATGTTGACAAAGCCGACTAACGCAGCTTAACATATTGACCATTCTCCTTCCTCTTTATGTGAACCATACAAATAACCGTAACTCATTACCCTCATCATGTCCCCTTAAGCGTGAAGCAAGGTTTTCGTAATATCTAAAACCTAACTACCTGCCTCCGCTTCATGTGACAAAGACCTGTAATGCTCCCCAGACTAACTCCAACTAACTACATCCAACTCAATATAAAAGCCACCCCTTCCGAAGCAACGCGAGGAACCCTGCCCCGGAGCGAAGCGCAGGGCCGCAGGGCCAGGACCTAGTCTATATAGTATTGAGCGATTTGTGGATCCCAATTTTTAGTTTTGCGAAAGCGCTGATTGGCCGGGCGAGGGGGGGGCGGACGGTGGTTGGTCGGGCAAGCGAGGCGCGACGTCATTTCGGCTGACCGCCCGAAAACGGCAGTAATGATTGGCTCGCAGAGCGTTGGACGTCTGACTCAGCTCAGAAGGCTAAATGTGGATCCCTCGAGAAAATGCGCGCGCTAGATAGAATGAAGCGGTTCCATTGGCTCACAGAGCGTCGTTCCGGCTGACTAAAGCCCATCAGACTAAATGTGGATACCAAGAGAGAATTCGCAAATGCTCATTCGTCGCCGCTAGCGTCTGCACCACGCTAAGAAAACTTTTCATCACCTCCCACAATCCGCTTCTTCTTTCTCTTTTACATCCAACATCGTCGTCGTCGAATTTTCCACCACCAACAGGTACGTCGTCCTATAACCATCGCTGACCATTTCACAGGAAAATAGAATTACACACGGCTTCAGGTGAGTACCTGACTCCTTTTTGATACGCTGACAAACATATAGGTCGTCGTCGCAGCAGTAACAATTCGAAAAACAGGTACGTCGCCCACTTTTCATCGCTGACAATTTACAGGAAACCGTAGGAAGCGTCAGGTATGTAAATGGCTCCATTCTCAATCATTGACAAATTCACAGGTCGTCGTCGAAGCAGTATTCATCTTGAAACCAGGTATGTCGTCCACTTTTCATCGCTGACAATCTACAGGAAGCGTCAGGTAAGTAAGTAACAGCAACTATATTCATGAATTCTGACAATTTTACAGGTCGCTGCGTCAAAATTCCATCGCTTTTGTATCAGGTACGTCGTCTACAACGCTGATTGCTGACAATTTCGCAGGAAATTGTATTACACATGGCTTCAGGTGAGTAAATGGCTCCATTAATATTACTGACAAATCCACAGGTCGTTGTCGCAACAGTAATAATTCGAAATCAGGTACGTCGTCCATTTTTCATCGCTGACAATCTACAGAAAGCCTCAGATGAGTGACCCCCACTCTAATCGTGAACTCTGACAATTAAACAGGTCGCCGCGACATCATTTCATCGTTACTAGATCAGGTACGTCTTCAAATCAAGCTGATAATTCTTCACAGGCTCCTAGATCGAAATCATTAGCTAAAGCCACAAATGTAAGAAACTTCCTCCCAAATTGCCTCACTAACAATTTTAGGCCTTCACTGCCCTTCATACTGCGATAACTTTCAGGTACGTCTCCGAATAGCTTCCAGAAGTCATATTAATTGTCTCAGAATTATCAGTCACATCTGTCAAATATTCGACACCTGCATCTTCGCAATTCAATAAATTACGCCAACAATCAATATACCACATTTGCTCAGGTACGAATCCAAAAATCATATGATTCTCTACTAACAAGCTTTAGAATCGAATTCACCGCTATTTAAAATATCAAATATCATCTTATACGATCCAATGACATTCATCAGTCGTTAGTTCTTTGAACAGATGGCCATATTACCAGGTACGTTTCAAGTCGAGTTCCAAAACAGCCTTCAACGAACTTTTGATGAAGTTTATTCGCGATGCCGACGAGTCTCAACAAAGTTTCAAGACGGAAATAACCAAATAATCCGTTAAAAAATAAGCAAAATGACTATTGGCTTTAGACGATGCATTAACTAGAGAACGACAGAAAAACGACATGCTTTATAAGTACAGAGAAAAGATCTCATTTAAACCACCCTGATTTGAAAGCGATTGCTAAGACTTACCTAGGACACATTCGTCACTTCAAAATCACATTCAACTTCGATGGCTTAAGATCACGTTTTAAACCGTTACCAAAAGAGCTCTTCAGAGACAACTGTTGCATTTCTATCGAAAAGGAAACTTCTAAATCAGGAATTTTGACAAATATCATGGTCAACGTGATTGAGAAGTCATTAAGAAAATCCGAGTCATATCACTGACAGTTTATGAGTAGGAAATTGGCACATATTCCTTAACGGACTCGACTGGATACCATTGGCGCCTCAACTATACCCAGAACCACCTCCAGGAGGACACACTTTCTAACTTCACCAAGTTTCGGACTCTGTAAGGACATTCGTAATGATTTCTCGCAATGACTTTTAAATTTGCCATACTGACGTAAAAGCGATGCTTTTCATAACGTAAAACCAATTATCTGAAAAATGTGAAACTAACAAGTAAAGGTGATGAAATTAATTGCATTGTGGTTAAATATAAATTGTGATTTGTAATCGTAGTAACGGCACAATTGTAATCAAAGATTATCAAAGATTATGAATGTTATGTAATTTTACAACGAAAGAGTAGAAAGAAACACGAAAATTATGCTATTTATAATAAGTCACAAATTATTTATGCAAATATTGAAATGAACAAATTAATACAAATTAAATTAACATAATTATTCAAGCATAATATTTTTGAAAAAGATTGTGCAGACATAATATATATGAAATGCATAGTTTTGTGCTGTTGTAACCATGGCAACTTTCGTCTTCGGTTGAATTGGTATCCATGGCAACATATTTTTTCGGTTAAATTTGTCTCCATGGCAACATATTTTATTCGGTTAATATAATAACATGGTTACCCCAGCCACATGATGATATTTTATAAAATTTAATTTTCGAATTATGCCAACATTATTTTAATCAACTCATAAATATAACCATGGATATCCTTGATTCTGTAATTTTTTCTAACATTTGAGACCCAGGGGTATCCATGATTGAAATTTAAGAATATCATAATTTCATTTAGGGATATCTCAGATCTAAAGTTGTATTCAAATAATTCATAAATTGGGATAACGTTCATAAGTTTGAAATTTTTGCCTGGGTTTGTCTATGGGCTACCCTGAAATATTAATATTTATAACCCTACATGTGTCGGGATACGCCTAGCATGGCCAATTTTGAACTCCGAATCAGTGTAGGGGTATCCCTATTTCGATTCAATCTTTTGCAGACGAGCCATCATGGGTATCCCTGACAATGATATTTTTCAAAAAATTGATACTCCAAGGGATATCCCAGTTTGTTATAAGATTTATGCAAAACAATGTTAGGGGTATCCTTGAAAGTTTAACATAATATGCAGAAAAGCTAATTTTATTACCCCTGACGTAAGTACAACCCATTCTTAGTTGTTTGCATGGATATACCTGATAAATTATTTTTTGAGGTATTATGCTTGAGGGTATCCCTGATGGGATTATGAATTATGCATCCTGTTATATTCATGGATCCCTGACAACCAATTGCCCCATGTATACACACCAGCATGGCTATCCCAGAGATATTATTGAGCTTTTATAACAGATATGACAGCATTTCGTACCTGAATCGAATTTTACTTTATGCATTTTCACAAGCATGGGTATGCCACTAGGAACTTTTATGTAGTATAAAATTACTTAATCTAATTTAATTGACATCCGTATAAACCAACGACCACTGATACAGTTATTCCTCTAATTACTTAAATGATCGATCGCAGTGAATTAGTTAATTTATCAGAGGCATGACTGTACCCTTCTACGCCCGAAAAAGTAATTCGCAGTATTGTTGCAACTCAGATTGCAATCGCCCATCGTACTTTGAAATTCACAGTTGTTTCAACATGGTTGCGGGAATGGTTTGTCGCGACGTGCTGTCGTTATCATGAGTGCAGGTGCAGGAGACAACTATAGGGATAATTTATTGCGAATTCGTTAATGTGGAAGGTTGACCAGTAAAGTATAAGGCGAAGGGGTTGAAATATGCGCAACAAGGGTGTTTGAACAAAGTTCCGCCCCTTGCGTATATTAAGCAGGGCTTTTATTAGCGGAATACTATCACAGGAATACATGGTTAAGGATCCACCAACGCGGCAGTTCGTCAATAACGATATTACACGATGCTGCATATTTAAGCGCGATGCATCAAGTTCAAGCTAAGTTCCGCCCCTTGCTGATAGTATTCAGGGCATGCATGGTCGGAATTCATTCACAGGGATATCATGCTGTGGAGCCATTCACGTAAATCAACTTATTATATAACATGCATTGTCGCTGAAGAGGACCTGGATAATCAAGGGTAGCTTACTCCCATGCTACAATAAGCTTGAGGGTTATAGCGGCGATATGAACATGGATCCTTCATTGTAATTTCGTCATCTCAACCGATTGACATACAAGGATGCATCTTTCTGCATCCATCTACGCGTCCTATAGATTCACACCTGTAGATTTTGGAATACCCATTGCGACGTCATTACGCCACACTTACTAAAATTGTCAGTTTGTGGATCGAATGTTTTAAGAATGGTTTTTAATTCTCACCTTCGACACGCAACATAGACGCGTGCCGTGATAATGATTTAAGGTATTGGACAATCGGATACAAAGATAGAAGATGCGATAATTAGTTGTCGTATTGCAATCATTCTCAATTTTGCCTGCCGTTCGAAACACGTAGTATGTGGTAATTTTATTTACGGATGCTACACATTGAATGCTCAATACAACGCGAGTCAATGACCCAATATATGGATATCTTTGAAGAACAAAACAAATGTTTTCTATACAATTAGTTGGCAAGGTCAAAGTTGCGCTACTCTGCCAGCGCAATCATAAGGATCAGTTTGTGGTTCATAGTCATTAAAGTGCGATGTATTGAATTGTTGTCGCTTAGTGAGGCATATTCCACACATATTACTGCAGAACATGTAACGTTTTTATTTTTTAAACAAAAATATGATATTCAGCAAAACGGTCACGCGACTTTCTTCATATGTTTTTTTTTTGAACTTTTTGATAATTCTTATGTAATGATCGCGTATCGCTTATTTTTCGACGCTAGCAAGTCTCCACTCGCACAAACTATAAATATTTCCCGTCATCCTTCCATTCTCCTCCATCCATTCTAGACTTTTCAAAGACAGTTTCATTTCATATAGTTTCACCATAAATTTTCAACCAACGACAGGTAAGTTTGTACTCCGATAAAAATACTTATCTAACAAGTTTATTGATAGTACACCACACACCCTTTATATTGATCTAACCTGTATCGACGACCTCAAGACGACAGTCTTCTGTCTACGCATAAAACATATGCTCCGCTGGCTACGTGTATGAGACAAATTAAGACCTATCATTGACATGTAAAGAGAAGAAAGTCAAGGCTACAAAGACAGCCCACAGACGCTACAGAAAAACGTTGCAATTAAAGAAAAGTTAAAATCTATCAAGAAACATAAAACACAACGCGTATTCTACCATCCTACATGCGGTAGCTGTGTACGCAACTGGAAGCAATACTTCAGATATACAATACAAGAGACGTTATTGGACGCAAATAAAATTAAACACGAACGAAAAATGTTCTTCGAAAACATAATATCATCATCAGGGTTATCTTCAAAAAGAAACAATCTTCATCCACGATCTTCTACCATTAACTTAACGTGTGCCACAAATGTCTTAAAGAAGGCTGTGTCACTACACTCCTACTGGAGCATACGATGCACAAGCCCAGCCACTATTCCTATATCATCGTGAACCTCACATACTCTTCACGATCTGAACATGTCTGGAATCTCACTCCACCAGTGCAAGGTGCTTATACTACATATGCATGTTGTGATCTAGACCCGATCTGTCACCATCCTCCATCAACATCGAGGATCTTAATATATACCCCTCTACATATAAAGCCACAGATTACCGCTCTGTTTCATCTCGGCGGAAACTATTGGTCTACATTTTAAACAGAAGACTTGACATATACTTTCCGACGCCTGTTTATAATACCTGCTTGGAAAGGACAGAGGCCTTCAACATTATGCATCATGACCTGTCGACGCGCTGCCCACTTGAATCTCATGTTCAGGTGAAAGACTAACCATTCCCTGTTTTATAAATCATCTGACATCTCGAAGAACATAATTATCTGCTATTATAATGATAACATCCCAATTTCCAGATGAGGTTGGTCCAAACAATCACACGCCTCTGTTCAAGGTACAGATAGAAGTCAGCAACTCCACGCTTCTCATCTGGCTTTGATAAAGGCAAAATCATCATTTCCAATTCATGTGAATCAAGTGAACCGTAATCTTGAATGATTATCTTCGATCTGCTTCACGTAAATTGGTTATGATTCATCCTTAACACGATGAATTGCTTGATGCCTTTATTTGAGAATAACTAACTGCTCTCACGAAGATAGTGAAACATGTAGAAGCCATGCTCTTCAATCGACATCGATAAGTGATGAGATCAACTGACTCGGTTCTCATCTACATGTTTTCGAATGGGTCCATAAGATTAACCTTCGCTATTCTCCATCTTCAGTATTGACCAACTTTTGTTCAGGTCTGACTCAAAATATTTACACGCCTTTCCCAAGTACCAGATGGAAGCCACACACTCCACGCTTTTCATCTGACTTTACTATAGGCAAAAATTTCCCTTTCATGGCATGTGAACAATGCTGACCAACGCAGTTCAACTTAACGAATACTGACTCTCCACTTCACGTGAACCACACTAACAACCGCACTTAAAAACAATTCACATGTACCCTTATATGTGAAGCAAGGTTATCGTATTACCAAATACCAAAATACCTGCCTCCGCTTCATGTAACAAAGACCTGTAAACCTCATCAGACTAACTCCAACTAACTGCATCACAAGTCAACAAATCAGCCCCCCCCTTCCGAAGCAACGCGAGGAACCCTGCCCCGGAGCGAAGCGCAGGGCCGCAGGGCCAGGACCTAGTCTATATAGTATTGAGCGATTTGTGGATACCAATTTTTAGTTTTGCGAAAGCGCTGATTGGCTGGGGGAGGGGGGGGAGGCCGGTGGTTGGTCGGGCAAGCGAGGCGCGACGTCATTTCGGCTGACCGCCCGAAAACGGCAGTAATGGTTGGCTCGCAGAGCGTCGGATGGCTGACTCAGCCCAGAGGGCTAAATGTGGATACCGCGAGAAAATGCGCGCGCTAGATAGAATGAAGCGGTTCCATTGGCCCACGAGCGTTCTTCCGGCTGACTAAAGCCCATCAGACTAAATGTGGATACCAAGAGAGAATTCGCAAATGCTCATTCGTCGCCGCTAGCGTCTGGACCACGCTAAGAAAACTTTTCATCACCTCCCACAATCCGCTTCTTCTTTCTCTTTTACATCCATCATCGTCGTCGTCGAATTTCCGCCACCACCATCAGGTACGTCGTCCTATCCGCATCGCTGACCATTTCACAGGAATATAGAACTACACATGGCTTCAGGTGAGTAAATGGATCCATTTTGATACGCTGACAAACATATAGATCGTCGTCGCAGCAGTATTCTTCCCCAAATCAGGTATGTCGACCACATTTCATCGCTGACAATCTACAGGAAACCGCAGGAAGCGTCAGGTATGTAAATGGCTCCAGTCTCAATCACTGACAAATTCATAGGTCGTCGTCGAAGCAGTATTCATCTTGAAACCAGGTATGTCGTCCACTTTTCATCGCTGACAATCTACAGGAAGCGTCAGGTAACTAACAGCAACTATATTCATGAATTCTGACAATTTTACAGGTCGCTGCGACAAAATTCCATCGCTTTTGTATCAGGTACGTCGTCTACAACGCTGATTGCTGACAATTTCGCAGGAAATTGTATTACACATGGCTTCAGGTGAGTAAATGGCTCCATGAATATTACTGACAAATCCACAGGTCGTTGTCGCAACAGTAATAATTCGAAATCAGGTACGTCGTCCATTTTTCATCGCTGACAATCTACAGAAAGCCTCAGATGAGTGACCCCCACTCTAATCGTGAACTCTGACAATTAAACAGGTCGCCGCGACATCATTTCATCGTTACTAGATCAGGTACGTCTTCAAATCAAGCTGACAATTATTCGCAGGCTCCAAAATCATCAGCGAAAGCTTCAAATGTAAGAAACTTCCTCCCAAATTGCCTCACTAACAATTTTAGGCCTTCACTGCCCTTCATACTGCGATAACTTTCAGGTACGTCTCCGAATAGCTTCCAGAAGTCATATTAATTGTCTCAGAATTATCAGTCACATCTGTCAAATATTCGACACCTGCATCTTCGCAATTCAATAAATTACGCCAACAATCAATATACCACATTTGCTCAGGTACGAATCCAAAAATCATATGATTCTCTACTAACAAGCTTTAGAATCGAATTCACCGCTATTTAAAATATCAAATATCATCTTATACGATCCAATGACATTCATCAGTCGTTAGTTCTTTGAACAGATGGCCATATTACCAGGTACGTTTCAAGTCGAGTTCCAAAACAGCCTTCAACGAACTTTTGATGAAGTTTATTCGCGATGCCGACGAGTCTCAACAAAGTTTCAAGACGGAAATAACCCAATAATTCGTTAAAAAATAAGCAAAATGACTATTGGCTTCAGACGATGCATTAACTAGAGAACGACAGAAAAACGACATGCTTTATAAGTACAGAGAAAAGATCTCATTTAAACCACCCTGATTTGAAAGCGATTGCTAAGACTTACCTAGGACACATTCGTCACTTCAAAATCACATTCAACTTCGATGGCTTAAGATCACGTTTTAAACCGTTACCAAAAGAGCTCTTCAGAGACAACTGTTGCATTTCTATCGAAAAGGAAACTTCTAAATCAGGAATTTTGACAAATATCATGGTCAACGTGATTGAGAAGTCATTAAGAAAATCCGAGTCATATCACTGACAGTTTATGAGTAGGAAATTGGCACATATTCCTTAACGGACTCGACTGGATACCATTGGCGCCTCAACTATACCCAGAACCACCTCCAGGAGGACACACTTTCTAACTTCACCAAGTTTCGGACTCTGTAAGGACATTCGTAATGATTTCTCGCAATGACTTTTAAATTTGCCATACTGACGTAAAAGCGAAGCTTTTCATAACGTAAAACCAATTATCTGAAAAATGTGAAACTAACAAGTAAAGATATTGAAATTCATTGCATTGTGGCTTAAAATAAAATCGTGATTTGTAATCGTAGAAATGGCACAATTGCAAGATAAAATTATAAAAATTATGTAATTCACAATAAATGAATCGAACGAAACACAATATTTATGCTAATTATCATTAACCAAATACTTTTTATGCAAATATCAATATAAACGAATTAATACACAATTAATATACACAAATATTCCTGCACTATATTTATGAAAAGGATTGTGCAGACATATTTATATGAAATGCATAGATTTGTGCTGTTGTAACCATGGCAACTTTCGTCTTCGGTTAAATTGGTATCAATGGCAACAGATTCTTTCGGTTAAATTTGTCTCCATGGCAACATATTTTATTCGGTTAATATAATAACATGGGTACCCCAGACACATTAAGATATTTTATATAAATTCATTATCGAATTATGCCAACATTATTTTAATCAACTCATAAATATAACCATGGATACCCTTGATTCTGAAATTTTTTCTAACATTTGAGACCCAGGGGTATCCATGATTGAAATTTAAGAATATCATAATTGCATGTATGGATATCCCTGATCTAAAGTTGTATACAAATAATTCATAAATTGGGATAACGTTCATAAGTTAAAACTTTTTGCCTGGGTTTATCCATGGGCTACCCTGAAATATAAATATTTAGAACCCTACATGTGTAGGGATACGCCTAGCATGGCCATTTTTGAGCTCCGAATCAGTGTAGGGGTATCCCTATTTCGATTCATTCTTATGCAGAGGAGCCATCATGGATATCCCTGACCATGTCTTTTTTTCTAGAATGATTACCCCGAGGGATATCCCAGTCTGTTAAAAGATTTGTGCAAAACAGTGTTAGGGATATCCTTGAAAGCATTTTTTAATATGCAGAAATACTTATTATATCACCCCTGACATAGCTACAACCCATTATCGATTTTTAGCATGGATATACCTTACAAGATTTTTTCAAGGTATTATGCTTGAGGGTATCCCTGATCGGATAATGAATTATGCATCCTGCTATGTTGATGGATCCCTGACTAGCATTTGCTTAATGTACAAACGCCAGCATGGCTATCCCAGACAAGATATTATGCTTTTATAACAGATATGACAGCATTCGTACCCTGAATCGAATTTTTACATGCATTGTTACAAGCATGGGTATGCCTCTAGGAACTTTCATATAGTATAAAATTATTTTATCTAATTCAATTATCATCTGTATAGACAATCGACCACTGATACAGTCATCCCTCTAATTACTTGAATGTTCGGTCGTAGTGAATTAGTTGATTATCAGGGGCATGACTATACCATTCTACACCCGAAAAAGGAATTCACATTACAACTGCAATTCAGAAAGCAATCGCCCATCGTACATTTGAAACTCAAAGTAGTTTTAACATGGTTGCGGGAATGGTTTGTCGCGACGTGTTGTCGTTATCATGAGTGTCAAGTGTAGGAAACAACTCTAGGCATAATTTTATGTGAATTTGTCACTGCGGAAGGTCGACCAGCAGAGTATAAGGCGAATAGGATGAAATATGCGCAACAAGGGAGTTTGAACGAAGTTCCGCCCCTTGCGTATAGGATGCAGGGCTTTTATTAGAAGAATAGTATCACAGGAATACATGGTTAAGGATCCACCAACGCGGCAGTTCGTCAATAACGATATTACACGACGCTGCATAATTAAGCGCGATGCATCAAGTTGAAGCTGAGCTCCGCCCCTTGCTAATAGTAATCAGGGCTTGCATCGTCGGATTCATTCACAGGGATACTTTACTGTGGAGCCATTCACGTAGATCAACTTCTTATATAACATGCATTAGCGCTGAAAAGGCCCTGGGAAATCAAGGGTAGCTTACTCCCATGCTACAATAAGCTTGAGGGTTATAGCGGCGATATGAACATGGATCCTTCATTGTAATTTCGTCATCTCAACCGATTGACATACAAGGATGCATCTTTCTGGATCCATCTACGCGTCCTATAGATTCACACCTGTAGATTTTGGAATACTCATTGCGACGTCATTACGCCACACCTACTAAAATTGTCAGTTTGTGTATCGAGTGTTTTAAGAATGGTTTTTAATTCTCACCTTCGACACGTTACATGAACGCATGCCGTGATAATGATTTAAGTATTGGATAATCGGATACAAAGATATAAGATGCGATAATTAGTTGTCGTATTGCAAACATACTCAATTATGCCCTCCATTCGAAACACGTAGTCTGTGGTTATTGTACTTACGAGGGCCACATTTTGAATGCTCAATACAACGCGAGTCAATGATCCAATATATGGATATCTTTGAAAAACAAATCAAATCTTTACTATACAAATAGATGGCAAGGTCAAAGTTGCGCTATTCTTCCAGTACAATCATAAGGATCAGTTTGTGGTTCATAGTCTTTAAATTGCGATGTATTGAATTGTTGTCACTTAGTGATACATATTCCACACATATTACTGCTGAAACTGTAACATTTTTTATTTTTTAAAAAAAAATATGTTATTCAGCAAACGGTCACGCGACTTTCTTCATATGTTTTTTTTTGAACTTTTTGATAATTCTTATGTAATGATCGCGTATCGCTTATTTTTCGACGCTAGCAAGTCTCCACTCGCACAAACTATAAATATTTCCCGTCATCCATCCTTTCTCCTCCATCCATTCTAGACTTTTCAAAGACAGTTTCATTTCATATAGTTTCACCATAAATTTTCAACCAACGACAGGTAAGTTTGTACTCCGGCTAAATCCTTATCTAACAAGTTTATTGATAGTACACCACACACCCTTTATATTGATCTAACCTGTATCGACGACCTCAAGACGACAGTCTTCTGCCTACGCATAAAACATATGCTCCGCTGGCTACGTGTATGAGACAAATTAAGATCTATCATTGACATGTAAAGAGAAGAAAGTCATGGCTACAAAGACAGCCCACCGACGCTGCAGAAAACGTTGCAATTAAAGAAAAGATATAATCTATTAAAAAGTATAACACAACGAGTGTTCTATCATCCTACAAGCGGTAGCTGTGTACGCCACTGGAATCAATACCTCAGGCATCCAATACAAGAGACGTTATCGGACGCAAATAAAATTAAATACGAACGAAAAATGTTCTTCGAAAACAGAATATTATCATCAGGGTTATCTTCAAAAAGAAACAATCTTCATCCACGATCTTCTACCATTAACTTAACGTGTGCCACCAATGTCACGAAGAAGGCTGTGTCACTACACTCCTACTGGAGCATACGATGCACAAGCCCATCCACTATTCCTATATCGTCGTGAACTTCACAGACTTTTCATGATCTGAACATGTCTTAATCCCACTCCACCAGTCCAAGGTCCTTATACCACATAGCATGTTGTATACTCAACTCTACCGGTCTCATCCTCCATCAACATCGGGGATCTTAATATATACCCCTCTCTACATATAATGCTACAGATTACCGCTCTGTTTCATCTCGGCGGACACTTTTGGTCTACATTTTACACAGAAGACCTTGACATATCCTTTCCAATGCCCGCTTACAATACCTGTTTGGAAAGGACATAGGCCTTCAACGTCATGCAACGTGGTCTGTCGTGGCGCAGCCCACTTTACATCTCATTCAGGAGAAAGACCAACATTCCCTGTCCAATAAACCATCTGGAATCTGGCAGAACAAACTTATCTGCTGTTATACTGAAAAACATTCCAATTTACACATGAGGTTGGCCCAAACAACCTTATGCCTCTTTTCAAGGTACAGATAGAAGTTAGCAACTCCACGCTTCTCATCTGGCTTTGATAAAGGCAAAATTATCATTTCCAATTCATGTGAATCAAGTAAACCGTAATCTGGAATGATTATCATCGTTCTGCTTCACGTAAACTGATTAAAATTCATCCTTAGCATGATGAATTGCTTCATGCCTTTAATTGAGAATAACAAACTGCTCCCACAAAGAAAGTGAAACATGTACTGAAGTCATGCTCTTCGATCGACATATATAAGTTATAGATCAACTAACTCATTTCTCATCTTCACGTCCTCGAATCGGTCCTTAAGTTTAACCTTTGCCATTCTCCATCTTGAG